>WEDG01009662.1:0-79549 GCA_017591395.1 Schistocephalus solidus | reverse complement strand
CCTAGAGACGCATAATTTTTCATCAAACTGTCAACACAGGGTTAAGAAAAAGGAAGATCCCAGACAAAACATTTGCCGTATTCGCTCCAGAGGTCGAATTACGCAATTGAAGATAGACATGCGGTTCACATCGCCTTCATTGACTTTTCAAAAAGGCCTTTTGATACTGTGCCGCTTGAGAGACTGCTGACAGGCTATAACGAATTGGAATCAGAGGTATCCTCCTCAAATGGATCAAAAACTCCTCGTGGGTCGGCGCCAGGTTGTGTGCATCGGCCAAGAGAGGTCAAGTTCTAGCTGCGGTCAAAAGTGGGGTTCCTCAGGGTTGAGCAATTAGGAGCCAATACTGTTTTTAGTATACGTGGATGATTGTGTCAGGAATCTTGACTGTGCAAAGCAGCAATGTCTGCCGACGACATTAAAAATCTGGAATGTAATTCAGAGCCCCTGCTGACGAAGAGTAAACTACAGATCCACCTAAATCGGTTGGAGGAGTGATCGCATCATTGGCTTTTGCGGTTCCAACGTCGATAAGTGTACAATACTTCGCTTAGGCAACCCATCTGGATCTGCCGAAAGTAGAAGCTACTTTCTCAACGGTGAAGCCTTAAAAAACGGGAGACCCAAAAGGACGATGGTGTGATGACGACCACCACCTTTAAACCATCCTGTCACTGCTCCAAATTGGCGAAGAGCGCAATCGCGGTGCTGCATGCCATCAGACGAGCCTTTTTGGATTTCCATGAAGATCTCTTCGCTAAGACTTTTCAAACATGCATAAGGCTGCATTTGGAATAAACTGTGCAAGCCTGGAAACCCTGGACAGTTCAAGATCAGAACTGCCTCAAAAGAGTACAGAGAAAAGCCACCAAAATGTTTAGGAGTCAAAGCTCCTTGCCTATAGGAATCTTAATCTATTCCCTTTGAGTTATTGGCAAATTCGTGGTGATCTCCGGCAGAAATTTCGCATTGTGAAGGGATTGGATTGTTGCCTGGTATTCTCCGACTTCTTTGAATTTGCCACCACGACCCATCTCTGAGGTCACCCATTAAAACTGCGCGTCCAGCAGGCGAGACTGGATGTGCGCAAGTTCTCCTTCTCAGTTAGAGTGCTAAAACCATGGAATGCCCTCCCTGAAGACGTTGTGATGTCACCATCGCTGGAAAGCTTTAAAAGGAACCTTGACAGTTTTATGTTCCAAAACGAGCCTCAGCGATGAGAAATTTATCTTAACCCTCGAGAGTCACGCACCACTTGTCATATTTTATGACCGCCTTTTGTACCTTAGCAACCCACACGGTTTCTCTGTACACCGCACTTAATTTTTACGTCCTGGTGACGGAAGGGAGACGTTATATTAGTGGCAGCCGGTGTCAGCCGTACTCACCTTTTACAGCCCCAGATCACGCTCAGAACCCTCTACAACTATGACAGACCGCCCTGACCCGCAGCCCCGATGTCGGGTAAAACAGCCAGGACGGCTGATTGAACTGTCGCCGATGTCTCAACCAGCCACGCATTTATATGCCAAATTCTCCTCCAGCCGCAAACTTGCGCACTGCAGGAATTAACATTAACACCCCATTTCCTATAATAACTGCTCTGCTGTCACCCTCTTGATCAGTTAAGTCCGGGTACCGCGGTAATGTTTTGGTCTCCGCCGGAATTGCCAAACCAATCGGTGAACTACGGCATACCACAGGTCAATCGGGACAAACTCATACTACCGCACGGCAGAATCCTCGATCGCACGACCACCGTCTTACACCTACCAAATCTGGCGGCGTCGTGCGGAGATATGACGATTTCCAGAAGCACCGCAGGCAGCACCAGACCATACCTAGCCAGACCCTCACCGGGCAGTACCAGCGACAAGCACGTCACCAGTCGGTTCCCCACCGCCGGGTTGTCAAGCCTTCTTTTTAAAATCAATAATGCTTTCAGAGGTAACCATCTCACTTGGTAACGAGTTCCAAGGTCGAACCACTTGTTGGCTGAAACAAAACTTTCTGAGGTTCAATCGCGTGCGTTCGCTATTAACCTTGTAACGATGACCACGCAGATGAGTTGTGCAGGCAAAGTCGAAGAAATCCTCCGATCTCAGTGTGGAATCATGGCCCCGGATAATCCGGAATGTCAAGAGCAGGCTACACCGTAAGTGCCTGTAGAAAAGAGGAAATAAGTCAAGCTTTTTCAATCTGTCTTGGTACGGTAAAGTCTTAAGACCGTCAACCATCTTCGTTGCTCTCCGTTGCACCTGTTCGAGGAGGTCAACATCTTTCTTCATCCACGGTATCCAAGCTGGTACTCCGGTATCTAAATGTGGTCTCACAAAGGCGCCATAGACTTTTCCGAAGAGATCAGGGGAATATTTTTAAACGCGTCTGATCCAATGTAATGTACATGTTGCCTTCTGGACTGCTTTCTAACAGTGTTCTGAGGGGCATCAAATTCGCAGTTGTCCACATGCCCAGATCTTTTGTATGTTTCGACCTCTTTTTAATGCAGTGCCATTAATAAAGTACTGGTGTCTCAGAGATACTTTTCGACCAGCGCTTAGATGTAGGATCACGCACTTGGATACATTAAACTTAAGAAGCCACTTAGCTGACCTGGCACTTAGTTTGTCGATATTCGATTGCGTAACCCTTTTTGCGTCATCAGCGCAGCTGACTTCAGTCCATATTTTTAATGTCATCTGCAAACATGACAGCTTCACAATCTAGGTCATTGAGACAGTTGTTCACGAAGATTAGGAAGAGTAGGGGCCCAAACAGAACCTGTGGAACACCACTTTCTAATTTTTGCCCATTCTGAGCTAGAGTTTCCAACAACAACTCTCTGTACTCTGAAAGACAAGAAACTCTTGATCAATTGAAAAGTTTTTCCTTGAATTCCTACGTTCCAAATCTTCTGCAAAAAGAAGCCCGTGTGGTACAGTATCAAAGGCCTTTTTGAAGTCAGAAAATACAACATCTACTGGATGACCCTTATCTGTGGCCTTTGTCCATTTCTCGTGCGACTGAAGGGCACTCGTGAGACAGGAACGTCCTGGACGGAAGCCGTGTTAGGCATCGCATAGGATTTGGTTGTTTTTCAGATAGCGCATTAAATGCCTCTTGATAATACGCTCCATTATTTTGCACGCTATGGAAGTTAAACTGACAGGGCGGTAATTTTCACAGTCGAGTCGTGAACCTCCTTTATAGATCGGGGCGATGAATGCGCACTTCCATTCTTCCGGGAGTTTGCTTTCTTGAAAGGACTTTTGGAATATTTTTTTTTAAATTTATTTATTGACAGTTTACAGGCAAGGTCAAAAAAATATATACAGTCAAGCTGACAGTGAAAAAAACTCCTGATCGTTGTTTCAGGTGTTTTCAGGAGAAAAAACTGCAGCTTATTGAGTAATTAAAGTTCTGGACAGGGACGCGTTAACACAGGTGCCCGGTGACGAACTTCTCCATTTAGTGTTATGGATCCAATAATCTGCACCAGCAGGTATGTCGGCGAGCGGCTGTTCACTGTCGACTGAGAAATAAACCGATTGAGGTCTGCAGAGCCAGCAATATTGCCCTCAGCATGAAGTCCGGCACAGGATTCAGAGTCCGTGAACGCCATCAGAACCGAAGAGAGCTTCCACAGAGTCAGCACCCAAAAGTTTTGGAAGGTGTCCTGCATGTAGAAAACTAGTGACAGTTCGCGTAAACAAGGGATAGATTTGCTGAATGTTGATACTTCTAGGTAGCTTCTGTGTAGGCGGATCGCGATCAAAGCGCACAGTCATCAAGAGTGGAGTCCCACAAGGTTCAGTGCTCGGACCGACCCTATTTCTCTTGTTCATTAATGATTGTGTACAGGAATTGGACTGTAACTTTGCTATGTTTGCGGACGATATAAATCTGGAAAGTTATCCACAATGCTGCTGATGCAGACAATTTCCAAGAAAATCTTCGTCGATTGGACGAGTGGTCCCACAAATGGCTCTTGTACTTCAACTCAAACAAATGCACCCTGCTACGTCTGGGAAATCAAAATCAGGTCACTGATATGCGAGCCTACTATTTGAACAGTTTGCCACTCCGAGAAGCACACACACAGAAGGATCTTGGAGTTTGGATTAAAGACAACCTGAAGCCTTCTACGCAATGTTCCAAGGCAGCTAAATCCACCAATTCAATACTGTACGCTCTCAAGCGGGCATTTAAAGTTTTCGATGGAGACTGCTTTTCTAAAGTCTTTGGTACATTTGTAAGGCCACATCTTGAATATTCGATCCAAGTCTGGCGACCGTGGACCCAACAGGACTACAACATGCTCGAAAGGGTGCAGTGGCGAGCCACAAAATTAGTAAGAGGTCAAGCTGAACGTTCATATGAGATTCGTCTAAATAACCTAAAGCTCTATCCTCTGAGTTATAGGCAGTTGCGCGGAGACTTGATACAAACCTTCCGTATCGTGCGTGGCATGGATTGCGCCCTCCTATGTGATGATGTTTTCCAACTTGCCACTACGAAAAATCTCCGAGGTCATCCGTTCAAACTAATTGTGCCCCAAGTAAGATTGGATGTAAGGAAGTTTTTTCACCAACCGTGTCGTGGAACCGTGGAATAACCTACCTGAGGCGATTGTTATGTCCCAGTCTGTGTATACATTCAAAAATCGGCTTGACATACATATGTTACAGTACCACGAAGACTATGTGACTACTTAACCTTAACAATATCAGTGTACCACGTAAACCTGCCTGCATTCACTTGACTGTTACTTCTTTAATTTGCTTCTTATTCTTGCTACTTTTATGTAACAAATAGGGATTTAAAAGGCGTAAGCCTATTTTCCTCAAATACACTGAACTAAACTGAACTGAGCTTATTCCAGATTGCTATAGCTTTTACCGAAAAAAACTGTTGGTTTCTAACTGTGCGTGCCAAAGGAAGAAAGTAAAATACATCTCGATGACTGGTGCGCCGAGATTGGTCGAGGTGCCTCAGAGATGTAAGGGGGTTAAATGTACGCCTGTTTAGAATTTTTAACAGTAAAAATAGTCCCTTCTGTAATCTGCGAAGCCACAGCGGGTCAAGGCTTGTAAGCTCGTAGCGTTGTTGGTAGGACAGTTTTCGGTGTTCTGAATAGAAAACTCTTTTTGTAAAGAAGTGCTGGACTGATTCTATCTTCTTTCGTTCACTAGCGTGCAGAAGGCTAAATAGAAACGAGCAGTATTCCAGACTAGGCCTGACATGCATTGTATGGAGGCTGATTCTAATGTTGACGGTTTTAAAACTTCTGAGAATAAACCCAGTAGTTTGGCGTGCTTTCGAACTAATCAGGGCGCAGTGCTCTGACAGATTAAGACTACTAGAATATGATATGCCCAGATCCTTTATAACTCCGGGCACATTAAGATCGTGACCGTCTATGCTAAGGTGGGGCTGATGGTTGTCGCCAATTACCATAACGGAGCACTTTTGCCAAGAAAGTGAGAGGCGCCATGTGCGACACCACTGAGTGAAGGCCTGAAGATCATTGTTTAAGAGCTCAAGCACGATGTTGCGATCAACCGGTTTATATCGATAGGCAACTTTTAAATCGTCAGCGTACATAAAGGGCCTACCATACTGAAAACAATCAGGAACATCGTTGACAAAGAGGCAAAACAGAAGCGGGCCGAGCACGCTGCCCTGAATAACTCCGCTTCTCACATGCGTGGGGTTGGAGATAACATCAGAAATTTTAACCCGTTGATCGTGAGCATGCAAATAGGAGGATATTAAGTTCAGAAGCTTGTTACCTATGCCGAAGGAGGCAAGTTTCAGCAGTAGGCGATCATGGTCAACACGATCAAAACCTTAGTGAAATCGAAGTAAACGGTGTTAATTGCAAAACCGCTATCTCTAGATCGTAGCACATGATCGAAGAAAGAGAGCTGGCAAGTGTCACAAGACCTTTTTTGAGAAAACCATGCTGAGCCGCATTAAGTAGTTATTCTCTCTTAGGTGACGCATCATCTTGTCTTTGATCAAGGTCTCGAAGATCTTCGAGACTGCTGGTAGTGTATTTATCGGCCTAAAGTCGTCAAATGACGTAGGTCGGCCGTGTTTAGGAATAGGCAATATGTGGGATTCCTTCCATAAAATAGGGAAAGTTTCAATTTCAAGAGCAAGATTAAATATCTTATACAGAAGGGACGGAAATATATCGTTTTCATCCGCCTTTAGAACGCTGACCGGGACGCCATCTGGTCCTGGAGTGTAAGATTGACGAAAAGGCCGAATGGCTACGGTCACGTCCCAGAGGGTAAAAGTTATGGTTTCAAGGGCCTAACCGGTCAAAGCCCAGATGTTAGGAAAGGGGATGACAGTATGTTCACTAAACGTTAAAGACAAGAAAGCATTGAAGCTTTCAGCAGTCAACTTAGCGTCAGCTATTGGGTTTCCTAAGGCGTCTTGAATTATGGGGTGCTGCGTTTTTTCGCTGCTCTTTTACTGTGCGCAAAAAGAGCTTCGCAACATTAAACGAAGGTTTTTCGGCAAAGGTAACCTGATCGGCTTGTAGATTTTCGTCAGACAGCCTCTTAACTTTTTCAAAGATTTGTTGGATCAAAAACCGGACGGAGGTGTCGTTTTGTAGATGAAAACGACGGGAGAGTCTACGCAGTCTACCGCGGAATGATAAAGGGAGGTAGATTTCATCCTTGACATTAATTATTTTCTTACGGGGAACAAAACGAGAAATGAGTGGACATAGAACTTTGTAAAAAGTATCAGTGCAAACATTCACATCCGAACATACAAAGAAGTTAGTCCAGTCGTGGGAATTAAGGTGTGTTAGCAATTCCCTCATATTTTCTGATCTGAAATCACGGAAAAAGCTATATTTTTTTGGAAAACGTTTCAGCAGCCTCTAGTTATAGTGTGGAAAGAACTATAGTATGAGCAGAATTCCCAAGTGGATCTAAAGGTGACACTGACAATGGCTGACAACCTCTACAAAAAATAAGATCAAGTATGTTTGATCCTCGGGTGGGAAAATAAACTACCTGGTCCCAAATGCCTATATCTATGGCCTCAAGTAGGTCTTTGAACTTTGCAGGACCGGAAGTTGGAAACCAGTGAACTTCAGGAAGATTGAAGTCACCTGCAATCAAGCAGTACTTCAGATTTATGTCAGCTGTGGCGTGAAATATGATGGAAAGTGGTACACACAGTTCGTTAGCAAGTTCCCTAAGTGCTAATGCAGGAATTCTATCCGGCCCAGGCGACTTGGCAGGCTTTATACGGAGTAATTCGGTTTTAACTACGGTCGGTGAAAATTCTAGGTCTAGGTTCTCTGTTGTGGATGAGGAGGAGGTGGAGGAGTAAGGGAAAGGGGGGTACACATTGGTTGACAAACTGGTTGAATAGCAGCAAAATTATTTTGCTCTCTGGTGAAGACGGTCTGGAAGAATTTGGAAAGAAGGGATGCTTTAACCTGGTCCTCGGTCTCCAGTTTTCCGTCTGCAGACCTAAGGGCAGGAATCATTTTCTTAATTCTCTTTGTACTCCGTATGTAGCCACATAGCATTTTGGGGTGTTCCAACGATTTTTGCAGTATGTTTAGTTCAAACTTCCTCCGCAGCTTAGTAGCCTCACATTTACAAACGTTGCGTTGTTGCTTATATTCCCGTAAGTGAGCATCGGAGCCGGTTTGTCTGTAACGCCTCCAGAAGCGATTTCTTTTTTTGAAAGAGGCCTGCAAGTTTGGGTTTATCCATTTTGGGCGGTTTGTGGTTGTCTTTCTCATGAGAGCACAGTTGAGGTAAACAATCCTTTTCAATAACGAACTCAATGTCGTCCAATCTTTATTGGTTTCACCATGTAGTTCTGTTTCCCAGGATATCTCTGACAGTTGTCTTCTCATAAGTGAGTAGTCCCCCTTCCAAATGTTTCTTGCCCAAGTATCGGGTAAATTTGGTTTGGAAAACAGTGAGTACTCGAAGCACAGCGTAATGTGATCACTTGACCCTAATGGCGGTCGATCCTGTAGGTCTAGCACATTTTCCTCATCTCGGGTAAAAATCAGGTCAAGACAGTTTGACTGTTGTCCTTCTCTCGTCCGTGTTCCAAAGGTGACGTACTGAGAGAGAAGGTTTTCTGTTGCCCATTGTAGTAGTTTGTGGTTGAAGTTATCTGGCATTCCCTGTGCAGTTCATGTTTTCGAGTCAATATCAGGAGCGTTAAAATCCCCAACAATGAGGACATCTTTCTTCTCGCTGGCTTTGTAGAGTTCCGTTATGAGAATGAGATCCTGATCGGAAGTCTGATAAGGCAAACGGTACACAACCGATATCGTCAGTAGTCTCGAATACTTAGCAGATATAGTAATGCTTAAGACTTCCACATTGCGTAATAGAATATGTATGTCACCCATTGCGGTCAGCTTGCGAGTGACATGAACTATGACTCATCCTCCTCGACTTGGTCTTTCTCTCCTAAAGTGCTAATATCCTCTGCGTGATATTTAAGAATCAGTAATTTTTGCAGTAAGCCACGTTTCAGTGAAAGCCATAACGTCTGGTTTAATTTCGTCAACAACGTTTCTAAGGTCGTCCAGCTTGTTGAACAGGCTTTGTACATTTGCGAAGATGACTTTCAATGATCGATTCTTCGGGGAGACCCAGCCTTCATTGTTACAGGTTTTAGCCACAGGAAGGACACATTTATCTGGACTATTTGACCGTCTTTGATTTTCAGCCGTTTCTCTCCTCTGCCAATTCTCTCCATCAATTCTTTCCGCAGTTCCCTCATTTTCAGCCGTTCCCTCAGCTCGTAGTCCGGCTGAAAAAAACACGTGTTTGTGGGATCCCCGTAAGGTCCTTCTTCCTTCTAACAGAAGTGCTGCCTGGGTTTCATTTTCTTAAAATAATTTTTAGAGGCCTTGGGGATATTCTCATGTCGTGGCTGGGGTCTGCTTTGCCTAGTCGGAAAGCTTTTTGCAGGTGTAAATTTCCCCTTTCTTCAGGACTGCACTAGCATATTCATGAAGAAGATTTAGATCGTGTGTCACTCGTTCCTTCGGAATGCAGGACGTGGATTCTGGGACACCCCGTATTACGATATTTCGTTTACGATTTATGGGCGAGGTCCTAATTTGCCCGCCCACGCAAAGTTGGGAGTTCACAGAGGTGGCGTTACTCGTGGATGCAGGCACAATGTAAATTTCGCCTTTCTTCAGGACTGCACTAGCATGTTCATGAAGAAGATCTAGATCGTGTGTCACTCGTTCCTTCGAAATACAGGACGTGGTTTCTGGGACACCCCTTATTACGATATTTCGTTTACGATTTATGGGCGAGGTCCTAATTTGCCCGCCCTCGCTAGGGTGGGAGTTCACAGAGGTGGCGTTACTCGTGGATGCTGGCACTGCAACATGAGAGTGATTTTTGTCCAATGCTGGGCTTCTGGGACTTACATTTTTGGATGATATATTACCTTTGTCTTCTGAAACTCGCTTCTTTATTTTCTGGGATCCCTGCCGGTTGCCCTCTTTCCTTACTGGATACTTTTTAACAGCTACATCGAGCTCCGTAGACGTAGCGTCATCTTCTTTGTTGGATGTGATGGCTACAGAAGCTGTGCCTGCGTATGTGCATTTGTCTCCCTCATGTTCCATCGTTAGGGACTGCTTCTTTTCGGGCAAATTGTGAGGAAG
The DNA here is from genome assembly GCA_017591395.1 of Schistocephalus solidus. Lineage (NCBI taxonomy): Eukaryota > Metazoa > Platyhelminthes > Cestoda > Diphyllobothriidea > Diphyllobothriidae > Schistocephalus > Schistocephalus solidus. The sequence continues at coordinate 69,858 of WEDG01009662.1, read as the reverse complement.
TTTCTTAAACTTCTCTATCTCCATCTTCAGCCCCTGCATATCCTTTTCAATCTCTGAAATTTTTGAAGAAGTTTAAAGCATGTCGCAAACGCTTCGTCCTCGTAACTGACATCCAAAAAACTTACTTAACTCTTGGCCCGTTTGGTGGGAGGCGATTTTAAGGAAACATGTCCGGAAATGAGGTCATTCGTATTATGCTTTATGTTTATTCCATCATTAAAAATTAGGTCAGCGAGTTTGTCGTGCGGCGATAACTCAGTGGTATCAACGTCGTTCCCCGCACGCTGGTGCCCCGGTTCGAACCTCGACAGTGCCACGTATTTTGCAAGATTCCGAAGGATATATTTTTGACTTCCATGATAGATCGCAAAAACGATAAAGGATGTTAAAAATATGGGACAAAGGTTTTAGCGGGAGCAACTTTATGAATAAAATATCTGAAATGACTCAGCCCTCTGTTGGTTGGAAGATCTCGTGGAGTTGCTGGCGAGAAGTACACAAGAGGACCCTAATAACAATTTGTACGCGAATCGGACTCGAATCGGATACGACCGTACGAATGGTCGGACGCGAATCGGATACTACCATGACCGCCTAATTCGTACGCGAATCGGATCCGAAAAATTCGTATCCCATTTTTTAACAGTGCAGCGGAACCCCTTTCTCTTTCTGTAGACCCCCTAAATAGGTAAACGCTTTAAAAACGACCCAATTACATTCTGAGAAAATTTCTACCAATGATAAGGTGAATCTCGTAAGACTGAGCAAGAAAGTAAAGTATATTTTTTAAAAAGTGTTAAAAATTGAGGTTTACAAAAATAAGTATGAAATCTGCCCGCAATTGAAGTCACTGGACTAATCCTTTATCGAGGGACCCGGCAATCCGTCCGCTGGTTCATAGGATCTCCCCTCTAAAATGCAAAGGCAGTGAATTTATTCTGTGCGTGAGTAAACAATGGACTTTGAAATGCTAATTATAAAAGCATCATAATCAGCTTGATTTTTAATGCAGACAATTGTTGTAGACAGTGTTAACAAATTTGACTAACCGTCAAGACTCTTGCCGAGGGTAGCCTTTAGGCCCCTTTTGTGTAGGCGATCGTATGCCTTCTTAAAGGCATTCTTTAAAGCCCTCTCCAGCTGTAATTTGTCGGCATTTTTGTGGATTATTCCACCTATTAAAAACCTCTGCGGCAACATGATGAAGTAATTCATGAGCTTTTACTTACCCAGAATAACAGCGTAGAGAGGGAAGCAAAAAGGCTTTTTTGTCTTGGTGCCTACCGTAGAAAGTCAAGTGGTAGGTCACCTCGTCAGCAAATAGGGCAGAAAATATGCGATCAGCAAAACTGCTGACGCTATCGCCACCAATGGAAGCTAAATACGTAACCTAGTAAGATGGTAAATAATGTGCAGGCTACCTACCAATTGCTCCCTGAAGGATTTTTCAGCGACGTCTTCGGTTAAGGCGTCCAGTTCATCTAGTGTCAACATTGGTTTAACTATTTGACATGTTGACGATGGTTGGGGTGCTTGGGTGGCGGAGATCACCAAACGTTCCTCCAGAAGTCGACGCAATGCAGCCACCTCTACCTTCAGGTCATGTAGATGGCGTAATTCTTGTGTATGGCACTGCATGTACCATCGATGGTAAGCTTTGCCTGATGAGTGCCTTTGGTGTCTGGTTCTGTGACCACGTCGCCTTTTCCGGTGGCGCCTACTGCCGTCTACGAAAATTGTCTTTTTAAGGTATTAGCTTACCCGCGTAGGAGGAGACTGTGCGATAGGCAGTGTTCTACTTGAATCACTGTTTCCGATGAATTGTCCTAAAACAGCGGTAACGGTGGTAATTGTTCTGCATACCGATGAGGATGAAACGGAAGGCAAGTTTGTGACATAAACATTTTGATCTATTGGACATTTCGTGTTCCTTCTGGGACGTCCAGGATGAATTCCATCGTCAGACATAATGAGCTACAACCCAACAGGAAAAGAAGGGATAAGGAATGTAAACTATCTAATCATTCACTGCCTCCCTTCACTGTCCACGAATCAATAGCTGCGGGACTGTTGGGTTGTAGGATTGGTGGACAGCGACCGTTGAACGGTGAGAGTTACAGTGAGTAAGAAACCCTAGTACGAGAATATGAGGGAAAGTTACCGTCCGACGCAGTCTTCCAAATATTTATCATGTCTGTGGCATGCTTGGCAGATTCCATGATGTCAGTCCTCAAGGTCCCATCGTTCATTGATTTCGATTAGGACCAGGTGGACGGCAATGGGCTTGTTTTGAGTACGTTCCCTAATGTAGCTTTATAAACGTTAATAAATGACGAGTTTTCAGGATAATCAAAAAATCCTCAACATTTGCATACTCTACAAACACTAAGCCTATGTCTCCACTCGAATAGCGAACAATATTCTGTACACATACTAATTTATCACCTACCAGAAGTGACCCATTTGATGGCGTCGTACCAATTATTAACCTTTTGTTCTTAATATACCGAAACTGTGTAAACGAACCACCCGATGGTGGTAGTGGCCCGTCGCGGTGTTCATAAATAGAAGTCCATTCTGATAGACCACTTAACGGCCGCCACTCTGCCTGTAATTCTCATAGCCTACGGACAACTTGCTGAAGTGGCTGCGATGGTTTCCTAAGCATGCGCTTCATTTTTCCTAGATAACTTTCAAAAGGGAAAGACGAGAAACTATCAAGGGGACCATGTCGGTGGACATCCTCCGGTAGAGGAACAATGCTGTGAACATTGTACACCATTTCCGACTTACCATATAAGGACGAATATTTTTCTACGAACATTTTCAACAGCTGCCTACAGTACGGCACACATTCTTTGCACGAATGGGGACGAACCAGACAGCATATTGCCGTGAACAATAGTAAAAAGTGCTTCCAATATCTTTTGGAAGGACATCTTTAATGACGACCATACCGGTGTACAGTAGAAACTGACGCAGATCAGTGCCCTTCCAGGTATCGTAATCAGTAAATGACCTGGCGCGCTGTGAAAATTCCCGTGGCAGGTACGCATTAAGCTATTTTAACCTATCATTCACCGTAGTTATCGCTTCATGTGACAACCGGAAAGGAGCATCTCTTGGGCTTTTCAGCCACAAGTTCAGAATCCATCGCATAACACCCAGGTAAACTAAATGTAGAGGATCTAAAGGAAAGGAAGTAATCATTCCCACATTACATCCTATAAATGGTGAAGTGCCGATACGATGGCAGTCATCTATGACGGAGAGGAAATCGGCATCCGTCCTCAAATGATCTTAGACGCTATCATATACTACTTTATCTACGTAATCGCCTTTAACGCAACACCTCTCACAGCCGTAATAGGCGTTCACATTCTTAATTTGCTTAATAAAAGCTCTCGCTGGAGCATCGCAAATTACAGCTGCTAAACGAAACCCAAGAATCCTGTGGATATGTTCGACACGCAGACCATCTCTGGCCAAAGATTTTAATTCTTTAGTGAGGGGCCTACAGAACGTTTGTACATCTGAAGGCTTTCCATAGCCACAGTAAATTCCTACAACGAATATTTCACTAACAAAGGGCTCCATAATTCTACCAAGGATAGGCAAAAACCCGCGTTTAGTTTTCTTATGTATAGGGAGCCCATCAACAGCTAAATACGTTACAACACTGTTTTCTATTAGACGCCTTGTAGGGTTTCGAAACTGCTCAGTTAACTGTTTCACAAGTCCTAAATGAACGTACTCACCACTGCCCATTGCCGTTACCGTTGAAACATCACTTGCCCCACCCAACAGCGTTCGTGCGTCTGCAGGAAGGTCCGAGGTAAGTCGTCTTATAATCTTCAGGAGACTGCTCAGATGAATCAATGGTATACGCGAGCGTATTGCCCATGAACTGATAGCCTCTCGAACCGTAGGTTCCTCTTCGATTGTAGGTGTGCTTGAAGAGTTGTTTACAGCCACGTCGGATATATCTGACGTCAAACTTGTCTCCTCATCCGCAGAAGAAATCTCTGAGTCCGAGTCGTCATATGACGAACTACAAGAAGAGGTCAAATGCCATGCCGATGAAGATGAGTCGGACGGATGCATTTCCCTCATATTCTCGGCAATTTGACGTAAATCCTCCAGAAAACCTTTCTGGGCACGTCTCCTAAGTGTTCTCTTAGATACTGCTCTAAACATTCTGCAACAAAAGCAAAACAACGATCAGTATAGACAGAACAGGGGAGCAGGCAGTTAGACGACCGCGTTGCAGCACGAGATCGCAGGAAATGGCGTGGCACGGCGCGCGCAATTGACAGCTCAGTGCCCGATCGATTTGCCAATAACGCTGCGCGCATTCTTTTGCGCCCTTAGCGACGCGTCATCGAGGTGCACTAGCAACCAATCAAATTCCAGCTACGATTGATGTACGACCAGTCAAACTTCGAATCGTATTTCAATGCTATTAGGGGAGGATATCGGGCATATCCGCTGTTTTGCTGCAGTAGTCTTGTGAGGATCAAGAGCATGTCGAATAGAATCCAACACTTGATAAATAAAGTCCGCAAGAGTGATCCACGTAAGATGTTTGCCTCCAATACCAAACATTCTCAACTTGTAAAGGAGACGCTTGTGCGGAACACTATCGAAGGCCTTCTGGAAATCAATGTAGGCCACAGGCACAGTGTCTTTTGCGTCAAGTGCTTTTGTCCAGCTTTGCATCGTATAAAGTAAGTTCGTAACACACGATCTTATGTGCAGTTGATAAGAGGTTACGGGTTTCTAAATAAATCATCAATTCCTTTTTGACAACCTTCTCCGTAACCTTGCAACAGATTGAGGTCAGGCTGGCAGGCCTATAGTTTGTAGCAAATGCACGACTACCACTTTTTTGAAGCGGTGTGATGTAGGCTGTTTTCCAGTCGGTAACAGTCGGTAACAGTTCAATGAGCTCGCTTTCATTGCCAGAATAACACGGAGGATTATAGACAGTTAATTTCCGCTTTTTTATTGTGCGGGAGGATGACTGAAGCAAAGCATACATTTCCAGAAAACGACTAAATGCTCAGCTGAAAAGCAAAATGTACAAATGATGACTTAATATAAAGGAGGCATCCACCGCCACGTTTTTCAGTGCGGTCTTGTCGGTACAAATTGAAAGTATCTTTAGCAAACGTTGAGTCAGAAATAAGAGAGTGAGCCCAGGATTCAGTGATGCACAGCACATCTGGATCAAGCTCAAAGGCTACTGTTCTAAGCTCAACCATTTTATTTACAACTGATCTCGCATTGAGTGAAACTAAGCTGAGCGTATTCCTAAGCTGCAGGTTTCACTTATCAGTATTTATATAAAGGAACATTTGGTGGCGCAGTAGAAAACTGGAATAAAGAAACGAAAGGTGGGAAACAAAATTGCTCTGGTCTACAATTTTTCGAAATTTTACTGTCAAAGGAACTGAGATTATTGTAAAACGGCATATTTGGATGCAAACTATGGAAGGGAAGGCTATATTATGGCATGGGAAAGATAGGTGGTGGCATAGAAATGAGATTTTGAGGGACGTTAGCATAAATTAGCGGAAAACGTGCATTTGAAAAAGGAATAAATGATTTCGAAAAAACTGGTAACAGAATTAGAAGGGTTAACTTTAGCGTTCGCATCTGTTGTAGATGCTGAGGTTTTAGCAGGTTTCCCATCGGTAAGGACATTACTGATTTTAATGCCTGGCTTAGCCAATGATTCAGATTTACTAGAAGTTTTCTTAGGTTGACTAGATTTTGCAGCTATAGCATGCGCGGTTTGCTTGGGATGAGAAAGAAGTGGCGTTGACATGATTTCACTCGATCCGGGAACAAGGTTAATGGGTGCGGTTCAGCTGGAATCGAAATTCCTGTTGATGTGGAGGGTGGTGGGCTTGCATTAGCTAGAAGACAAACCTCTGAGATAAATTTTGGTATTGAAGGGATAGACCAAGGCTTCTCGTTTGCTAATGAATTTGAAACCCGACGTTCCATTGGGGTTTTATCCCTGCAGATAAACAACTTTTTTTCATATATTGAACTAAGTGCTCATGCTAAGAGAAAATAAGGTCCACTTCAATCGCCAGAAAAAGTTTGACCATTATTGGCGGAACGAGAGCAGTCGAGAGCTACGAAGATGGTCAAGAAACTTAGTCATCTGTCTTACGAAACCAGACTGACTGAACTTGATTTGTTTCCTCTCAATTACAGGCAACTACATGGTGACCCCATCCAAACCTACCAGATTGTCAGAGGCTTTGAGTTGCCCTAGAATTTGCTGACTTCTTCTAATCGGCTGGGACGGAACATCTGAAGAGTCATCCCTCTAAACTGCAGAGGAAGTTGATCCACACAGACGTCCATCGGAATGCCTTTTCGCAGAGTGTCGTTGGAGCATGGAACAGACTCCCTGACGAGGTGGTCCTTTCAATAATTGTTGACACATTTAAGTGCAAACTAGATAGTCATTTTTAGAGAAAATATTGTACCTTTAATGAAGATTATGCCAGTAGCGGCAACTTGCGCCTGGCCCACACATATCAATGACCTTACATTTACATTTGTCCGATTTATTGCTGTAAACATTTATTCTATTGACATTTTGAATGCGAATAGGGAGCCGAAGGCAAAAGCCTTATTCCCTCAATAAAATGACTTAAAGTGATAAAGAGAACTGGCTTGAAAAGTGTCCAATTTTATTAAAGAATATATCTGTATGATTATTTGAGAAAATATTTTTGGTTTTCCTTTTAAATTCAGCTACGTCATGAATTTTCCTTATACTATTATGGAGGGCATTCCATATAATTTATTTATTTTATTTATTTATTGCCAGTTTACAGGCAAGGTCAAAAAATATATATATATATATACAGTAGAGGGTCAAGCTGACAGTGAAAAAAACTCCTGATTGTTGTTTCAGGTGTTTTCAGGAGAAAAAACTGCAGCTTATTGATTAATTAAAGTTCTGGACAGGGACGCGTTAACACAGGTGCCGGTGAAGAACCTCTCCATTTAGTGTTACGGATCCGGTATTCTGCACCAGCAGGTATGTCGGCGAGCGGCTGTTCGCTGTTGACTGAGAAATAAGCCGATTGAGGTCTGCAGAGCCAGTAATATTGCCCTCAGCATGAAGACCGGCACAGGATTCAGAGTCCGTGAACGCCATCAGAACCGAAGAGAGCTTAAACAGAGTCAGCACCCAAAAGTTTTGGAAGGTGTCCTGAATGTAGAAAACTAGTGACAGTTCACGTAAACAAGGGATAGCTTTGCTGAATTTTGATACTTCTAGGTAGCTTATTCCAGATTGCTATAGCGTTTACCGAAAAAAACTGTCGGTATCTAACTGTGCGTGCCAAAGGAAGAAATAAAAATACATCTCGATGACTGGTGCGCCGAGAGTGGTTGAGATGCCTCAGAGATGTAAGTGGGTTAAATGTACGACTGTTTAGTAGTTTAAACAGTAAAAATAGTCCCTTCTGTAATCTACGAAGCCATAGCGGGTCAAGGCTTGTAAGCTCACAGCGTTGTTGGTAGGACAGGTTTCGGTGATCTGAATAGAAAACTCTTTTTGTAAAGAAGTGCTGGACGGATTCTATCTTCTTTCGTTCACTAGCGTGCAGAAGACTAAATAGAAACGAGCAGTACTCACTTTATTCTCAGCGCCAGAATGGAACGGAATGCAAGCGAAATATATGGAAGGCTGATTTTAACGCGATGAGGAAAGAACTGATGTCTATGAGATGGGATTGTTTGCTTAAAGGGAATCCGGAGGATGACTGGCGGTCCTTTAAGACAGTCTCACTCGATCTGATTGAACGCTTTTGTCCCGTGAAGGTGCAAAAAGAATAGTCGCCCCGCCTGGTTAACAAGAGAACTTAACAGGCAGCTAAAGAAGAAGAATAAAAAATGGAAGGTATTCAGGCAAACAGGGTCAGCAGAGCATCTCAAAGAATTTCGTCATCAAAGAAACGCTGTAAAAAATGATTCGTCAGGCAAGGAAGAACTTTGAATCAAAAATTATTCAACAGGCTGAATATAAACCAAAAACTTTTTATTCCATTATATCAATAGCCGACTTAAAAACAAGGACCCAGTAGCAGTACTCATGGATGGGAATGGTGTTGAAGTCGTTGAAAATTGCGACAAAGCCGAGTACTTAGGTTGGTTTTTTGCCTCGGTTTTCACTAGAGAACCGGAACTTCAGCTTGACCACGTCAACGGTGCTGTTATAGACGCCCGTCCATTGCTTGAATATATAATCTTCCAGGAACCTCTCGTGGAACTAGAACTGTGAAATCTGAAAGAAGCGAAGTCATCTGGTCCGGACGATATACCGGCCAAGTTCTTGAAAGAACTGGCCAGCGAACTGTCCAAACCACTAGCGCATATATTTAATTCGTCATTTAATCAGGGAAACTGCCATCCGAATGGAAGGCAGCAAATATATACCCCATATACAAGAGTGGTGCTCGATCTAATGTCAACAATTATCGGCCTGTCAGCCTAACCTCCATTTGCTGTAAAATAATGGAATCAATAATCAAGAAGACAACCATGAAGTTCCTTGAGGAAAACCAATTACTCTCAGATCTCCAGCATGGCTTCAGACAGAATCGCTCCTGTCTTTCTAGCTTATTACTCTCAACAGAGCAGTGGACTCGTGCATTGGACGAAAATGGTAGGGTTGACGTCATATACACTGATTTCAAGAAGGCGTTTGACAGTGTCCCACACAAACGTCTCATCTACACATTATCTGAAATCGGCATAAGAGGAATGTTGCTGACATGGATCGCAGACTTTCTTACAGATAGGTTGCAAACTGTGTGCGTCGATACCTCGAAGTCAACACCTACTCCGGTTCTAAGTGGTGTCCCCCAAGGCTCGGTATTAGGGCCGTTACTCTTCTTAGTGTACATCAACGACTGTGTCAACGACCTGGATTGCAGCGCCATCATGTTTTGCAGATGATGTTAAATTGTGGAGGGTCATCAGATCTGATTTCGATAGGCACGCACTTCAAGAGGATCTCAACCGTCTTAGCAGCTGGTCTGCTCGTTGGCTCTTAAATTTTAACGTTGGGAAGTGTGTGGTCCTAAGACTGCGTACCAGAAGGACCAGTGAGGACCAGAAATTTTAACCCATTGATCACGAGCATGCAAATAGGAAAATATTAAGTTCAGAAGCTTGTTACCTATGCCGAAGGAGGCAAGTTTCAGCAGTAGGAGATCATGGTCAACACGATCAAAAGCCTTAGTGAAATCGAAGTAAACGGTGTAAATTGCAAAACCGCTGTCTCTAGATTGTAGCACATGATCGAAAACAGAGAGCTGGCAAGTGTCACAAGACCTTTTTTCGAGAAAACCATGCTGCGCCGCATTAAGTAGGTTATTTTCTCTTAGGTGACACATCATCTTGTCTTTGATCAAGGTCTCGAAGATCTTCGAGACTGCTGGTAGTGTATTTATTGGCCTAAAGTCGTCAAATGACGTAGGTCGGCCGTGTTTCGGAATAGGCAGTATGTGCGATTCCTTCCATAAAATAGGGAAAGTTTCAATTTCAAGAGCAAGATTAAATATCTTATACAGAAGGGACAAAAAAAATATCGTTTTGCATCCGCCTTTAAAACGCTGACCGGGATGCCATCTTGTCCTGGACTGTATGATTGATGAAAAGGCCGAATGGCTACGGTCACGTTACAGAGAGTAAAAAATATGGTTTCGAGGACGTTACCTGTCCAAACCCGGATGTTAGGAAAGGGGGGCGACAGTATGTTCACTTAACGTTTTAGACAAGAAAGCATTGAAGCTATCAGCTGTCAACTTAGCGTCAGCTATTGGGTTTCCTAAAGCGTCTCGATGTACGGGGTGCTGCGTTTTTCTCTGCGCTTTTACTGTGCGCGAAAAGAGCTTCGCAACATTTAACGAAGGGTTTTCGGCAAAGGTAACCTCATCGGCTTGTCGTTTCGTCAGACAGCCTCTTAGACTCTTCAAAGATTTGCTGGATCAAGGGCAGGACGGAGGTGTCGTTTTGTAGATGAAAACGACTGGAGAGTCTACGCAGTCTACGGCAGAATGATAAAGGGAGGTAGATTTCATCCTTGACATTAATTATTTTCTTACGGGGAATAAAACGAGAAATGAGTGGACATAGAACTTTGTAAAAATTATCAGTACAAACATTTACATCCGAATATACAAAGAAGTTAGTCCAGTCGTGGGAATTTAGGTGTATTAGCAATTCCCTCATATTTGCTGATCTGAAATCACGGAAAAAGCTATATTTTTTGGAAAAACGTTTCAGCAGCCTCTAGTTATAGTGTGGAAAGAACTATAGTATGAGCAGAATTCCCAAGTGGATCTAAAGGTGACACTGACAATGGCTGACAACCTCTACAAAAAATAAGATCAAGTATGTTTGATCCTCGGGTGGGAAAATAAACTACCTGGTCCCACATGCCTATATCTATGGCCTCAAGTAGGTCTTTGAACTTTGCAGGACCGGAAGTTGGAAACCAGTGAACTTCAGGAAGATTGAAGTCACCTGCAATCAAGCAGTACTTCAGATTTAAGTCAGCTGCAGCGTGAAATGCCAGCGAGAGACAAAGATCGTAATCCTCGCTGGCATTGGGTGGGCGATAGACACTACCATCGAGTAAAGAGTAGTTATCTTTTAGATCTACTCGGAGCCAACAGCTCTCCTCTACCGCGATAAATTGGCGATAGTCCAATGGAAAAATATAAGTGGTTGCCCAACATAGATACAGCTTCCTCCGCCACGGCCCTCGTGTCGATCATTCCGAATGTAAGCGTAGCCTAGAATAGAGAGTTCCGAGTCGGATACACAGGGTGTTGCCCATGTCTCTGTAACTATTACAATGTCGGGGCGGTGGATGAAAACCAGAGTCTGGAGCAAAGGCATCTTATTAAGCAGAGATCTGGCATTGAGGACGATTAGTTTAAGCGGGCACGTTTTTGGTTTCTGAAACGGGACAGTTAGGCTGTCAGGGTGACTGCCTTCGGCCAGAGAAAGGCTCTTTTCACTTGAACTATCTGTCCATCCCTTATTTTGAGATTTGCCTCACCATTGGTCTTTCGTGTTTTCAGTTCTATTATTAGCTGTCGCATTTTCATTCGCTCTTTCAACCCATATTCCGGTTGAAAAAACACTTCAGAATGCGGACCCCGCAGGGTTAATTTTCTCTGTAGCAGGAGCTCTGCCTGCGCTTCGTTTTCCAAGATGATTTTAAGAGGTCTTGGTCGAGGATTTGAATCGGGTGTAGACATAGCCTTCCCTATTCTATATGCCTTGAGAATATTAATGGACTCGCTGTCCGTCAGCAGCGTTTTTGCATACAATTTAAGGAGTTCCAAGTCATTTTTAACTCGCTCCTTTGGAATAATTGAAGCTGACTCCGTGACACCTTTAATGACTACATTCTGTTTTCGACTCAATCTAGGGCCCGTTTGTAACTCAGATCTTTTAGGTGAGTGAGTACTGGTAACCAGCTCACTTTGCCTGATAGGTTCAGATGAGCCGGATGTTGGGCAGGCTGGAGCCAAGTCTCTGCACGACTTGTTCTTCTTAGACCTTTTCTTCTTTGGCTTTACAAACTCGCCAACCTCTTCAACATCGCATGTTGGTGCAACGTCTACCAGTGATGTAGCGATGGGCGGTAAAGCCAGATTAGTGCTGATGCTACCCGAACTAAGTAACGGTGGAGTGGCGCAAGGACTAGATGGGGCTCCCTTCGGAAGTAGCGAAAATTCCTCTGGTTTACCGGGTCCAGCAGTCGCGATATGTTTATTGTGACTTTTATGTAAGCTTGAAGAAGCTATAAATGAATACGAATTTTGCTTTGTGGTAGGTTTATTACGAACAGGAGCTTTTTAGCAGTTGGGCAAGATAAAGATTTTTAAGTTATCTATTTCTTGTCTTAGATTACTTATTTCCTGCTCCATCCCTGAGAATTTCTGCTGGAGGCTGAAACACCCCATACATGTTTCCTCTTCGTAAGCTACATTAGTTAAGCTTACTGAACTTTTACCCCGTTTAGCGGGAGGTGAAAAAATAGCAGAATAACGATAATAATTGCATATCTTATGGAATAGAAGTTTGATCGTTGGGCTTCTTTGAATTTGGGGATGTATACGCTATTTTCGTTATTTCTAGTGAGTCAAGGGCCGCTGTGATTTGACATCATATTCATTCTGATAATAGCTTGGTCGTGTGTGACCCTGAACAGGAAAGTGAAACAATTTTTAAGTCTTCTGATCCAGAGGGGTCAAAGACTATATCGATTGTAAAAGTCAATATATACACCTTGTATGCAATCAAATTTGGACAAAGATCTGGTTAAGCATCTTTGAATGCATTCTAATTTCTTCCGACCATCTGAGGACATTATACCAAAGAAAATTGAGCAGTTATCCAGGAGAGTAAATTTTACATTTTTAAAAGATTTTCTTTAGAGTATTTGAGGTGAAATTTTTACATATAATAATAATAGTTGTATTTAATACCGGTTTACAGGCATTGTCAGATGAAATATTCAGTGGGTAGAGGCTGGCAGTGAAAAAAACTCCTGAATATATATCATTATAAGTGTTTTTCCTATTTTCATGTTATTAAGGAGAAAAAACTGCCGCCGGTAAGGATGATAGCAATTCAGATAAGGGAAGGGCTAACACAATTGCAGTCTGTATGCAGTCTCTCTGTCTTTGCTAGGAACCGGGATTCTGCCTCAGGCAAGAAAGCATCCGTGTAATGTTGCTCACTGTCTGCCGAAGAAGTCAACGGGTGAAGGCTGCAGAGACGGTGCCGTATCCCTAAAGGTAACACCTGGGATCGAGTTCAGATGCCGCGCACTCCATCGAACAGAAAAACAGATTCTACCGTGTCGGCGCCCAGAATTCTTGGAAACTGTTCTGAATGCAAAAAACTAGTAATGGTTATCTTAAACAAAAGAATAACTCCGCTGGACTTTTATATTATGGGGAAGTTTATTCCACATGGCCATGGCATTTACCGAAAAGAACCGTCGATACTTAACTGTGCGAGCTAATGGAAGAAATAAAAAGACATTGCGTTGACTGCTGCGCCGAGGATGGTCAAGCTGCCTCACAGTGATAAGGGGATTAAATGTACGATTATTCAAAAGCTTAAATAGCAAAAATAGTTCCTTCTGCACTCGGTGAAACCATAAGGGATCAATGTTAACAAGCCCACAGCGTTCTTGATACGACAGATAACGGTGCTCCAACGATAATATTCTTTTCGCGAAGAAGTGTTGGACCGATTCTATTTTCTTCCGTTCGCTAGCGCGTAGAAGGCTAAATAGAAACGAGCAGTATTCCAGGCCAGGTCTAACGTACATTTTATAAAGGCGGAGTCTAATATCAATAGTTTTAAAATTTCGGAGGATAAACCCGGCAGTTCTGCGTGCTTTGGAGACAATCAGGGTGCAATGCTCTGAAATATTGAAACCCTTGGAATATTATATGCCCAGGTCCTTAACAACGCCAGGTACATTTATATCGTGGCCATCTATGCTTAGATGAGGCTGATGGTTGTCACCGACAACCATAACGGAACATTTGTGCCAAGAAATGGAAAGGCGCCATGTGCAGCACCACTGGGCAAAGGCCTCGAGATCATTTTTTAATAGATCAAGCACGGTATCGCGATCTGCCGGCTTGTATCGATAGGCAACTTTTAAATCGTCGGCATACATAAAGGGCCTACCATTTCGAAATAAACCTGGCACATCATTGGCAAAAAGACAAAATAAAAGTGGGCCTAGCATACTACCCTGAATAACTCCACTCCTCACACGTGCCGAGTTTGAGATAGCATTGGAGATCTTAAGATGTTGTGTACGAGAGCTCAGGTAAGAAGATATCAAGCTCAGAAGTTTACCACATATACCGAAAGAGGAGAGTTTCAGGAGAAGAAGGGCATGGTCAACACGATCTAAGGCCTTGATGAAATCGCAATAGACTGTAAAGTGCAAGGCCATTATTCCTAGATTGTAGAACATGATCGAAGAAAGAGAGCTGACATGTGTCACAAGACCTTTTTTGAGGAACCCATGCTGGGCTGCACTCAATAGGTTATTCTCAGTTAAATGATACATCATCTTATCTGTGATCAAGGTCTCCCGGATTTCGAAGCTGCGGACAGTATGTTGATTGGCCTAAAATCGTCAAATGACGTAGATTGGCCGCGTTTGGGGATAGGTAGAATATGCGATTCCTTCCATACACTGGGAAAGGTTTCACTTTCAAGAGCTAGATTAAATATCTTACATAGAAGTGATGGGAAAATATCATTAGCATCTGCCTTTATAATACTGATCGGAACGCCATCTGGTACAGGACTATAAGATTGACGAAAACGTCGAATGGCTACGGTTACGTCCCAGAGGGTAAAAGTTATGGTCTCGAAGATGGCACCGGTCCAAACCTGGATGGGCGGAGGGGGAGCGGTCGAATTTTCAATAAATGTTCTGGACAAGAAAACGTTAAAACTATCAGCCGTCAATTTATCATCAACTACAGGATTGCCAATGGAATCCAGTAGTACGGGGTGCCAAGTTTTACTATGGGTTCTAATTGCGCGTGAATCCATTTACGCGAGTGGCTTTTTGTGGTGTTCGTTGAACGTGGGGGGATAAGTCAAGAGTATTTACACTGCAACTCGAAACCAATGAAACGCTTTCCAAAATATACAGATTTTTCTTTGATTTTCGATTAGCGCTTTCAACAGAATTATTGATACATCTTAACTCCCACGACTGGTCTAATTTCTTTATGTGTCTGGATGTGAACACCTGTACCGGTATGCTTTACGAAGTTTTATATCCACTTATTTCTCGTTTTGTTCCCCGTAAGAAATTAATTAATGTCACGGATGAGGTTTATCTCCCTTTTTTCGCCGTAGGTTGCGTAAACTCTCTCGTCGATTCCATTTGCAAAACAACATTTCCGTTCTGCCCTTGATTCACCGTATTTTTGATCAGGCCAAGAGGCTAACCGAAGAAAAACGGCTAGCCGAAGAGGTCAAATATGTCGAAAAACCGTTCGTTAAATGTAGCGAAACTTTTTCACGCGCAATAAGAACCAATAGTAAAACATGGCATCCCGTACTACTGGACTCCGTTGGCAATCCTGTAGTTGATGACAAATTGACGGCTGATAGTTTTAACGTTTTCTTGTCCAGAACATTTATTGAAAATTCGACCGCTCCCCCTTCGTTCATCCAGGTTTGGACCGGTGCCGTCCTCGAGACCATAACTTTTACCCTCTGGGACGTATCCGTAGCCATTAGACGTTTTCGTCAATCTTATAGTCCTCGATCAGATGGCGTACCAATCAGCATTATAAAGGCGGATGCTAAGGATATTTTCCCGTCACTTCTATGTAAGATATTTAATCTAGCTCTTGAAAGTGAAACATTTCCCAGTGTATGGAAGGAATCGCACATTCTACCTATCCCCAAACACGGCCAAATTACGTCATTTGACGATTTTAGGCCAATCAACATACTGTCCACAGCTTCGAAAATCCGGGAGACCTTGATCACAGATAAGATGATGTATCATTTAACTGAGAATAACCTATTGAGTGCAGCCCAGCATGGGTTCCTCAAAAAAGGTCTTGTGACACATGTCAGCTCTCTTTCTTCGATCATGTTCTACAATCTAGGAATAATGGCCTTGCACTTTACAGTCTATTGCGATTTCATCAAGGCCTTAGATCGTGTTGACCATGCCCTTCTTCTCCTGAAACTCTCCTCTTTCGGTATATGTGGTAAACTTCTGAGCTTGATATCTTCTTACCTGAGCTCTCGTACACAACATCTTAAGATCTCCAATGCTATCTCAAACTCGGCACGTGTGAGGAGTGGAGTTATTCAGGGTAGTATGCTAGGCCCACTTTTATTTTGTCTTTTTGCCAATGATGTGCCAGGTTTATTTCGAAATGGTAGGCCCTTTTATGTATGCCGACGATTTAAAGTTGCCTATCGATACAAGCCGGCAGATCGCGATACCGTGCTTGATCTATTAAAAAAATGATCTCGAGGCCTTTGCCCAGTGGTGCTGCACATGGCGCCTTTCCATTTCTTGGCACAAATGTTCCGTTATGGTTGTCGGTGACAACCATCAGCCTCATCTAAGCATAGATGGCCACGATATAAATGTACCTGGCGTTGTTAAGGACCTGGGCATATAATATTCCAAGGGTTTCAATCTTTCAGAGCATTGCGCCCTGATTGTCTCCAAAGCACGCAGAACTGCCGGGTTTATCCTCCGAAATTTTAAAACTATTGATATTAGACTCCGCCTTTATAAAATGTACGTTAGACCTGGCCTGGAATACTGCTCGTTTCTATTTAGCCTTCTACGCGCTAGCGAACGGAAGAAAATAGAATCAGTCCAGCACTTCTTCAAGAAAATAATTTTATCATTGGAGCACCGTTATCTGTCGTATCAAGAACGCTGTGGGCTTGTTAACGTTGATCCCTTATGGTTTCGCCGAGTGCAGACGGGACCCTTTTTGCTGTTTAAGCTTTTGAATAATTATACATTTAATCCCCTTATCATTGTGAGGCAGCTTGACTAGCCTCGGCGCAGCAGTCATCGTAATGTCTTTTTATTTCTTCCATTAGCTCGCACAGTTAAGTATCGACGGTTCTTTTCGGTAAATGCCATGGCCATGTGGAATAAACTTCCCCATACTATGAAAGTCCAGCGGAGTTATTCTTTGTTTAAGATAAATATTACTAGTTTTTTGCATTCAGAACAGTTTCCAAGAATTCTAGGCGCCGACATGGTAGAATCTGTTTTCCTGTTCGACGGAGTGCGCGGCATCTGAACTCGATCCCAGGTGTTACCTTGAGGGTTACGGCACCGTCTCTGCAGCCTTCACCGTTTGACTTCTTCGGCAGACAGTGAGCAACATTACACGGATGCTTTCTTTCCTGGGGCAGAATCCCGGTTCCTAGCAAAGACAGAGAGACTGCATACAGACTGCAATTGTGTTAGCCCTTCCCTTATCTGAATTGCTATCATCCTTACAGGCGGCAGTTTTTTCTCCTGAATAACATAAAGAAAGGAAAAACACTTATAATAATATATATTCAGGAGTGGTTTTTCACTGCCAGCCTCTACCCACTGAATATTTCATCTGACAATGCCTGTAAACTGGCATTAAATATAACTATTATTACTATTATTATTATTAAATCTCAGTCCTAAGTATTTTATGGATAATTTTTCTTTTAGTTCTTAATCATAAAACATTGTGGGTGGCAGATTTTGTGGACCAAAGATCATTAGATTGCATTTGGTCAGTGCGAATGGCATTCGCCATTGGTTACCCTAGTCCTCAAGCTGCTTGGATCCGTTGCGAAGGTAATGTGCATAATAGTCATGGTCTGCTCATTATCCGCATATGCGAGTTTTATATCGTTTGCATATAGAAATGTTTTGGCAGTAGTTGGTATAGTCGATAGGTCGTGAAAATATATGAGCAAGAGAAGGGGGGCATACTGTAGTGCCCTGTAGTACTCCACTAGTAATAGGAGATAGGTCTGAGACAACGTTTTAAATCTGCACTACTTGGTGTCGGTTTTGGAGATAAGATGTGAGAAATCAAGTAGGCGAGGCCGTTTTTCATGAATTATTGACTTCGCTTTAAGCCTTTTATGTGGGACTTTGTCGAAGGTTTTTTTTTGAGATCGAAGTTTACTGTGGATACCGTATTTCCTTCATTTCTGTTGCTGGAAATGAATTCCAGAAAAGTGAGATGGCATGACTGACATGACTTCTAAGGTAAAAAAAGGCATGTTGGGAGGGAGGTATAAGGTTGATGTTTGCCAAGAAATCTAGTATTTGTTTGAAAACTTTTTTTCCTAGAATTTTAGGTGATTTTCGTTGTTCTATAAACACCACGATAGTTTTCGATATTTGATCGGTTACCGCTTTTATGGATTGGTGCAATGCTGAATTTATTGCTATACGCCTGGGAAAGTTGCATTTGCTTGAATTAAAAGTGAATAGTTAAGAAAGTAGTATTTGGGCATATTCCATATGGCTAATTATGCATGGAGGGATTTTATTGGTCCCTTTGGAGGGAAACTTTGGTAGTTGTTGGATAGCTGTTTTTAATGTTTTTTTAACTAAAACCAATTTCACTAAGGTTACAGGTGGTTTTTTCGGCTGGTTGTGGGATATGTTCATCTTCTAGAGTATAGTTGGTGGAGAAGTACTTGTTGAGCAGCTTTCTTCATGACGGCGAGAAAGGACCATCGGGAATTTAGAACGCCATCTCAAAATTATATCTTTAATGCATAGTTTCCCCCAATAAATATGATGTCTTTTAATCCATACCTCCATAAAATGGTTGCCTAACAATTATGTCATATAACGCGCTTTTTTGAAGCACTGCCTTTTCGAATGCTGATAACCATCAGAATTACAATCTGAATACTGAGCTGTGCAGGCCTCATATTCATTATTGATTCTCATGCCAACTAGCACCCCTGAGCGCATTATTTTGATCTCTTCTTACTCAATTATCGGATCTCCCATTATCCTTTCATACTACGCTCAGAAGAAACCTACCGTGCTGCTTCATATGCCCTCATGGAGCAGTGTCACGGTGTTGACTCTACTCAAATTGTTGACAATCGTTTCGGGCTCCTTTGTTAGCGGTCTGAGAAATCAGCAATGAGAGTATCGTGGTCGCTTCTCTGGCAATTCTAACATGACCTTTACGATCTCTACGCTCCTTTCCTCGTTCGACCCTAAGCGAACGGATGAAGCCTGCGAAGGTTTCCCCTGTCTAGCATCCTTGACGGTTACGCTTATAACCAGTCGATACGCATTGGGATCACACCTGCGGTGCTAAAAAGGAGCCTCTGTCGTTAAATGATTTCTCCCACGACGAGGAGCGTTTTGAACGCTCACACGTTCTTATCAGCATGTCGGTTCTACCAAACGCGTACGTTTTTCACCTAAGAGCGACAGTGTTTTTCTCCTTAAAATCCCACAAACCCCATTCAAGATATGCCTCTTCCATTAAAATGCCCAACGAGTATTTTTTCATTGCTCTGTTATCTTATCTTTTGACCACACCGATTTGTGTCAACTGCCATCGCCACTAGCTGACCTACTATCCAAACTTAACTGTACACGATTTCACACTCGTTTTAATTGATTTTTATCCAATGAAAGTGCCCTTCCGTGTACTCAAATAAAACATTTTTAAATGTACACCATTTTATATTGACTGTACACATGCAATGATAACTTAAAATTAATAGGGTCATCAAGGGCAATGCCTGTGACCCTTCAAAAATATACAAAATATATATCTATCTATGAAAAGGTTCACTATTTGGTAGTTATTTGTTATTAGTTGTCCTGAGTCGGTGATCATAATTTGAGGCCCTGATTTTCGGTTATTTTTAATTTTCTTTCGAAAAACATGGGCTGTTTGTCTTGCAGATTCAAGCACATGTTATTCTGCAGCTATCAACGCTTTTGTTTCTATTTTGGTAGCTAGAGCATGGCTTTCTTAAATGCTTCGCAGTGTTAATAAGTAATTAAAACGAGGGTCATGTAGTTGTTTTTTAGCTTTGTAAGTCGTTTTGAGCGAAAATTTGGTATTTTTGGCTTTTCACGGGGAAGCATGTTTTACTAGGATATCTTGAATACTTTTTAGGGTACAGTAAAGAAGATTAATTGCTTCTGTAAGGGATTTTGTTAGAAGATACGTTCTCCAGTCTATTGATCTGAAACAGCTGTTTATTAAGTCCTGGTCAATTTTTTGAGGATTAATGTGACTGATGTTAGAATCATGTGCTGGTTTTATGTTTATTGGGAGCATTAATATTATTGTTTTGTGATCCCTATCAAACATTTTGCTGTCATAATGTGTTCATATAGGTCAAATATAATTGATGATAAAAATGTCGAGTATGTTGTTTCCTTGGGTTGGTTTATCGACTATTTGAGTTCAGTTGTGTAATTCAATGAAACATAACAGTTCGTCATGTTTGGTTGGGGCTGAGTGATCGATCCAGTTAATTTCTGGGGGGTTTTAATCACCTGTAATTATCTTATATTTACTGTTTATGTTTGCTGTATTGTCCATTAAGTGGGTAAGGCCAGTATCATCATAACTACATTCAGGGGGAGAGTAGAGCATCCGATCAATATATTTTTGTGTTTCTGAGATTGTTTCGTGGCAAAACAAGCTTATCCAGCGAAAGACTCATTTGGAACATGAAGAGCACCTTGTTCAGGTGTTGTTTTGATATAAATTAAGCATCCTCCACCTCGTTTATTAAGGCGGTCCTTTCTATGGGTGTGGTTTACGCTGAACAGTAATTAATAAGGTATAAATTCATTTGCCCATGTTTCAGTGATGCAAATGATATCTGGGTAAAAAATTGTTATAACGGTTTTGATTTGATTAAAGGTATGCTTAGGACATTGGACATGGAGATGATGGGACTGGGTGAAAAAAACAATTAACTAAGGTATTTTGCATGTTTGGTAGGCTAAGAAGGGGATATTAAGTGATTGCTGGGAAGAATGTTGACGGGTACGGTGGAATTTGTATATAGGTGTTAGGTCAAAGTTGCAGAGGTGGATTGATTAAGTAGTAATTGTGTCCGAGGGGATTTCTGTTAAGAACGGTTGTGGGCCAAGGTATTTCGTTAGATGGTCCTGGGTGAACGCTTATGAATATGTCTTATGTCGCGGGGAATGTCTATGAAAGTACGCGTATCCAGGGCATGATACTTGTTGCCTTTGGATGAGTCGTTTGGAGTGTTCTGAGGGCATACGGTTGGAAGCTGTCCAGCTACGTAGATCGTTGTGCATGTCCACTTCTGTTAGTGTAATTCCATCCAGGCAGTACTGGTGTTTGGAGAAATGTTTTCTCTAAGATCCCAAGCGAAACAATATACATTTGGGTGTATTAAACGTCAGAAGCCACTTATCGGACCAGACAGCCGATTTCTCAAGAGGTTTCATGTAGTTTCTGCGCATTGTCGTTGAACCTAATGGTATTCAAGATTTGAATTTCATTTGCAAACATGATAACATAACAGTAAAGATTATCCATGTGGTCATTTATATAAAGGGAGAACAAACGATGACATAAGACTGAACCTTGCGGCACAACACGTATAAATTTTACTAACTAGGATTCAGAGGCGGTAAAAATCATTTTTGAAGTCTGCACGATAGGAAACCTTTGACACGCTTTAAAACGTTACCCTGGATACCACATTGCCAAATTCTATGTAACAGTCACAGATGAGGTACGCTATCAAACGCCTTCTTGAAGTCAAAGAAAATGACATCAACTGGAGGGCCTTGGTCTATGGCTTTTTTCCATTTTTACTGTGAGTAAAGACCACTCGTAAGGCATGAGTGACCAGGGTGAAAGCCATGCTCGGCAGCCCATAATATGTTCTTTGCTTCAGATGCTTCATTTTATGTCTTTTAATAAGTTGTTCCATGACCCTGCATAAAATGCAGGTTAACCTAATGGGACAGTAATTTTCAGACTCCAGCTCGGTCCCTCCTTTGTGGATCAGGAAGATAAAGGCAGTTTTCCATTCCTGCGGTAGTTCGCCTTCTTCCATCGACTTTTCGAATACCATTGAAACCGCCTCACACAGTACAGTGGCCAATTCTCGTAGGGTATGCGGATAAATTATATCTGGACCCAGTGACTTTGAAGGATTCAGGTGGAGTTATTCGATCCTTTTCAATGTGGGCGAGAAGTAAATATTATTTTCTAGTGCAAACATTTCCGAATGTTGTAGATGCCTTGAGTAGGGGAGCGGAAGAGGATTTGTTTTCATAGATGAATACCGACTGAAAGAAGCAAGAGAGAAATGAGACTTTCGTTTGGTCATCCGTTTCTAGAACTCCGTTTTCGGACCGCAGCGCTGGAATTGGGTCACGATTTCTTTGGTAATTGCGTATGTAACCGTATAGGACCGCAGGATTTTCCAAAGAGTTTTTTAATATGGTTAGCCCATAATTTCTTCGGAGTTGGTTTGTCTCACGCTCACAGTCATCCCGTTGTCATTTGTATTCCTGCAAGTGTTCGACACTCCCTGTTAGTCGAAACCGCTTCCACATCTTATTTCTTCTATTAAAGGAGATCTGAAGTTCTCGGTTTATCCACAACGGACGATTGTTTTTTAACCTTTAGTTTAAGGGTTTAATTAAGATGAAAAATTTTTCAAAAAAACGAGCTGAACGTTCTCCAGCATTCGTCCGCAGTTTCCTGTAATGTGGTTGCACGGTATTGCTGAGATTTTCATGCGCATGCAGGAAAAATCTCCCTTCCAGCTGTTTTTTTTCCAGTTGCTTAAGTGAGTCAGGCTGTGATAACATGGAATACTCAAAGAGCAGTACAATTTGGCCACTCGCAAAAATATGCGGTAGATCGTGTAAATCCACCACATAATCCTCGTCTCGGGTGAATGCGATGTGTAGATAATTGGAATGTTGTTCTTCCCTAACGCGTGTCCCAAACGGTACATTCTGGATGAGTAATTTTTCGCTTGCCATCTCAAGCAAACGATGACCGAATTTATCCGTTGAAACCTCAACAGTCCAAGTTTCCCAGTCGATATTAGGAGTGTTACAGTCTCCAACGATAAGGACATCTTTGTTCAAGCAATTCTTGGTCAGCTCCTTTAGGAGAATGACATCGCGTTCGACATTCTGGTTTTAGGGACAGAATGCAACTGTGAATGCCAGTGGCCAAACAAACTTCGTTGTAAGATTTAAAAATAAAACGTAAACGTCTGCTGCCTTGGGGATATAGCTCGGAATTTGAAGTTTTATTACAACTAACATAAACAGTGATTCTTCCTCCGCGGCTTCTCCTTTGTCTTCTAATGTGTGGATAACCATGGAGAGATACCTCATATTCCTGAATATATTCTGAGAGTCACGTTTCTGTCTGGGAAATTATATCAGGTATCTTTTTACAAAAAATGCCTGGAACTTACTCATTTTATTAAACAGGCTCTGGCAATTTGAGTACATGACACTTATCGTCCGTCTTCTTGGCAAGGGCCAGATCTGATGATATAAGGAATCTGCCATAGGAAGGACCACTTCATCACCATGATTTTCTTGTCCTGTATTTGGAGCCGTTTTCTCCCTTTTGGGTCCTCCTCTTCTGTTTGTTCCTCAGTTCCCTCATTTTGTGTCTTTCCACCGGCCTGTAATCCGGCTGAAACAAACACCTCTTTAGGAGTTATGGAGAGCCATTCTCCGTTCTATAAGGCGTGAGGCCTGCACTTCATTTTCGAGAAGGATTTTAAGAGGCCGTGGTCTTGGTGCCATTCGAACGCTGGGCTGGAAGTTCAAGACTATACCAATAATATATGTAAAGTGGTAGGATTATGACTCTTTGGGTTGTACCCTGTTTTTAATTCCTAACGTTTATGCCCTTTTCTGATTTGATCGCTCGTCCTTTTGATTCAGATGACGGCAATCCTATTTTTTTGCATTTTTTTATTTCGTACCATGGTTTTGATAAACACCTTCAAATGCATCCTACTGCGAAAATAACTTTAACTGCGGTAGGATCTCTGATTACGGACTGCCTGCTCTAGAGACTGTTGGAAGTATTGCCTGTGCTTGTCGAAAGGTCATGTTGAGCTTTACCAAGACGATATGCCTTCGTTATGTTCATCGATATAGCCTTTTGGGGGGATTTTAGTTTATACGGACAAGACCGTGCTGACAAAACGTGGCAGTGTCTGCGTTGTTCCCCAAGGCTCCGTTCTCGGCTCTATTCTGTGCATCGTTGGTCAATGTCAAGGCGCACTGCTCAAATTTTCAAGCTTAGTGGAATTTCTAAATTAAACTGAATTTCGTCTTCCCTTGCTAAAATAATTAGCTGCATTTTGATTAAAACTTCACCTTACCCACCCTTACTCACCTGCATTTATCTGTGGTTGTCGTCCCTATCAATAGACGGAAATATACCTTGACATAAATTTTCACCCGAAATAGCCTCATTCGGGTAAGATTGGTTCCGTATAAATAAGAAGCTTTCTTAAGTACGCATATAGACCACTAATTTACATTTGCGGGTTCAAGCCGACATTATGTGTGGTCACATTGGAAGAGGCCCTGCTTAAAATCAATGGAGAGGGAAGCAATTAAGTTTGAGAACATCAGGTCTAAAACATGATTGCCTATCGTTGGAGAGCGGACCAGCTGTAACCAGTTAGAAAAACTAATTGTTTTTAGGTAAGGCTGAAATCTAGGGGGACACAAGTTTAAAAACCAGTCAGTTTCAAGAAAATAAAAATCTCCGGTGATTATTTTAGAGTCAAAAGTAGACTCTGAAACCATTTTAAAAGGTTCATAAGGTTTTGCATCATCACCTTCATCAAATAATGAATATAATGGGTTGTAAATGTATCATAGAAGCGCCTTTTGTCGGGGCGAAAAGACAAGAGATGCAAAGCAATAATAAACAGAGAATGAATTGGCATCTAGATCGAACAGGAAGTGCTTAAATGAAGCTTTAACACAGAGAGGACAACTACCACTTCACTTATTAATAAGGTCTTGACATTAGAGAGTCAGAAATTAAGGGATGGGTCCAAGATTCAGGTACACATAAAACATTGGGCATCAGCTCGAAGGCAATGACTCTAAGTTTGGCCAACTTATTTAAAACAGACCTAGCATTAGGCAATATGACATCTAGTGTAGCTCGAGTAGTCGAAAAAGGGTTATCGTTATTTAGAAAAAAATTGGAGATGGGTTGTTAAGTTGGAAGTTATTGTTATTTTGAGAGCAACTGCCAACTACTTCAGAACTATTGGCATAAGAGACGTCAGTAATAAAAGGCTGAGATGGATATCTAAAAAGAGTAGAGCTATAACTGTCCGTTATCGAAGCATAATAGGGGTTAAGACCAGGATAAGCCTGTTGATATTTAAAACGGAATGGGGGGAAGCCAGAAGGAAGATAAAGGCTTGTGGAAGAGGACAAGCAGCTTTAAGAATTAAGGGCTAGGAAACTGAGTCTAGTATAGTGGTTAACATGTTTAGGGCTACTTGCCTATTGTAAAGGCTTTGCTAGTTTTGGAGAAGACAGCATGCGATAAGTTAGGACTGCATTACCCTGCTTTTGGGTTTGGGTTTTTCTGACGACCTCTCATGGGTGATATAATCGGGGGTATAATATTAACCGTAGGGTTAAAGGACGAAGTACTTTGTTGAGGTTTAAATAATTTTCCTTTAAATTGACATGCGAGCGTGCTTTGTATGTGAAACACGCCATTTTTGCGTTGTAACTCAGAAAATTTCACGGGGAGGCCTGAAGAACTCTAAGTAAATGGAGAACCTGTCTGTCTGAGTGCTTAAGAAGGCGTTGTGGACATTAAATGTGGGCTTGCGGCAGGGCTAATAGCAACGGAAATTGAATTTATCAACCGTGGGGCAGAGGGAATTTAGGTAAAGGGTGGAGTGGATGGCTTGCCGAACTGGACATTTGAGGAGAGAGATTAACCTGTGCGCTGAGGTTAGTGGAACCGTGTCCCGACTTGTGAATAGTAGATAAACAAATTAATGATATAATGGACAGGAGGGACAAATTTCTTTGCTCCATTGGTGTAAGATCTCGAAAAAGGAAACATTTGGTCATTTCCAAATAGCGAGAAATGAGACTCGTTGACCAAAGACGGAGTCCACCTCGATTGTTGATAACAATTTAACTAAGGAAGGAGGATGCTTTCTACGCAAAGAGAGGCATTTTGCTTCCAATATTTTGTAGTTGAAACCAACCGAGTACAAAAAGCCCATAGCAACGTCAGCTGGACGTCTGTGTATGGCAGAATTTTTAAAAAAGCAAATTATGATTTATTTCTGTCTATCAAAAGTCTCGCTGGTGACCATGTGAATAAGCAGGTCGAGATGTCTGCAGTCCTGAGAGAGAACATCAGATATGTAACCGTCGAACAGGTTATCAAATATAGATAGAACAGATCCAAGCTTCATCATGAAGTCATTGCATTTATGTAAAGCGGAGAGATCAAGCTGTTTGGCTTTAACTATGGATTGCATATTTACATCAATGTTGTGATTAATAAGCGAAATAAAGCAACACTTGGGCCCAGAGTCAGGTAGCTTACAACGAATAGAGATTGTTGTTTTAATCTTTTGTCGAAAATGGAACTGCAATCTACACAGGATACATAGGATAAAATTTATGCTGATAAAGATTTTCAACTGCCTGATATATTGACAATAAAAACGGTTACTGCAGACAACTTATTGTTGGAAATTGAAGATGTTTTCAAAATTTCCACCTTGCTTCTATGTTTGTGCTATATAACTCTACTTTTTCAAGAACGATAAATGAGGCTATGTTGGGTGAAGCAGTATAAGACTGTTTATTTGTGCAGTTGTTTGAGGGTCAGAAATATAAAATTTATCAGCACTTAATCCAATAACTTCAACAGGAAACGAATAAGATTCGAGAGTTCCCTTAGCTTTCGAAAATCGACCTGATCCTTTCCATAACCTTGCCGAGGGTGCATATCAAGCTCATGAGCCTGACATTAGTCACCGAAGCCCAGCTGCCGTGATTATATAGGCAAGTTATATGTGCCAACTTCCATTTGTTGGTAAGTATTCCAGGGTCAAACAAACTTTTAAAGAGCAATGAAAGAGGTCCCAAAAGTTAACTGGCAAGTTATTTGAGAAATTTGCTTGAATCTTATGCGGTCTTGAGGATTTGACTCGTTTAGTTCCTTTTAATCGCTTTGGATCGCAACTTCGGAAAACAGGATGTGGTTTATGATTGGATTCAGCAGGTGCCCTGCGAATGGATGAAGGAACCTTGCTTTGTTTGTGTAGACCAAAATGACGAACTGCGAAAAGTACTGGACGTTTTCCCTGCCTTCAGCAATTTCGATTTCATGGTAGTTTTGATCATCGTGATTTTGTCTCTATTCCATGCACATATGTGGAGGTAACTGTAGACTATCGTTCGGTTCTGCATTGCCTTTTGCAGCAAATTCTTCGATAATTCCTGACACGTTTTAAGGATAAGGCTTCTCAGTTTGTCCTCCATGATTTGTAGTTGTTAAAATATGCGACTTGCTTAGACTTGTGGGGCATGGAATAATTGCATCAATGCTTCCTGATGTTTTCGTAAAAACGGTCAAGACAGGTATCCCTTTGCACTTCACGTATTCTTCTTTGGAGCAGGACATGTTGTGTAAGGAAAACCTTCAAGGCTTTTTACAGAAAACCCTTATCGACAGTCGAATTTTGACATGACCATTGAAAAGTGCTGCAATTAATTCCAGATGCGTTGATGTCGCCTATAATCACGGCATAAGGTTGCCTTGGAAATTCAACCAATTGTCACAACAGATGGATTTCTGTAACTGGGTCTGTCATAGGTGGCTGACAGACTGTGAGAACGTCAAGCTGGAAAGCCAAGAGCCTTTGTGGTCAACCATATGGCATCGCAGCTACTCGCAAACTTGGTCGTCTTGTCGGACAATATTAGGACTTCTTTTATATCCGCAATTATTCCACAACCTTGTCAATTTGATCTGTCCCTCCGATATACTTGGCATCTTGATAATGTTATTTCGTTATATCGAATATTGCCGGAAAGTCAGGTTTCGTTTACTGCTATCAATTCCGGAAACAATTCGGTAACACAAATTACACAGTTTCCTCGAGCCTTGTTGCATATCTAGCTGTTGAATGCCCCGAAGAAAGCAGGTAACGTAGCCACTATTAATAAACCGCACGTAATTAATATACACTGCGAGGTAACTGCCTTCCAAAATAAATTCATCGCATCTAACAGTAAGAAACCCCCCGACTAAGCACCAAGTTGTCAGTAAAGAGTAGGACCAGAACTGCTCCTAGCAAACATCTATAAAATATACAATAATATCGGTGATTTGACATTGGAGCAAAATTTCCAACGTTCCACCTGCACCCAATGCTTAAATTTTATTTGCAAATTATATATATTTTCAAGCGGCTGGTTTCTGCAGTCCTATCTAGTTCAACCTTTTCCGCCAGCTGCATACATTGTTTAATTTCTTCATTCTTGTTTCCGCTGCCTTTGGCTCTTTTTTTTCTTGTTTACCCAGTTGTGTTTCATGCGAGTTGACTAGAAGCTTTACTGGTGCCCCCTTTTTAACGGATGCCAATTGCACGTATATTCAAATTATGCAATCCATGTACGTTCCCTAGTAGACTTCAGCTAATAAAAAGCAAATATTTTCCATACCTACAGAGATTCTGACAAAAAATAACAAAATATATAGGATAACCTTTTTTTATCATAAATCTCAGTTTTACGATACAGTGCCGTCTTGTTATAGATAACGATACGTGCTCAAAACTATATATGAAACAAAATATAAATATTTTATTCTTCACCAGTTTTAATCCATATTTAAATGAATTTCTATTAAATTGCATTCTCATCCTGTACTTGCGGCGACATTTTGTTTTTCCGCATAGTTGAATGCTCCTCACTCTTAGTCTTTGAGCTGTATGTTAGTCTTGTTTTAGTATTTTGGGCGATTTTCATTTTTGACGTACTATATGGGAGGTTCTTTGTGGTACCGATGGATAATGCACAAGTAAACTTAGAAGACCGTCTCCGGAAACTTGATGAAGTGGAAAATAAGGTGATGCTTATAATGCAGCATGCGGGGCACGCACTTGAAGAGCTGTCGAAGGATAAGCCCATAGCAAAACAGGCGGATGCCCATATACACAACTTCCGCAATGTCGTTCGAGAAGTTGAAAGCGAATTAAACTCTCATCTCAATTACTTAAGTCGGATATCGGCTGGTCTTCCTTTTGAAGGGAATGTTTACCGTGAGACTGTTGAACTCACCCTGTCCGCTGAACGGCTTAAAATTGTTCAGAGGATTTTGATGGATATTTTGTAATCTTCTGCGTAAATAAATTCTGCTTGTAAATGTCTCTGCGTAGTTTTCTCTCTTGTTGCTACGTTTATCTTGTGACCGAATTTACTTGCAAATTTACGATTGCGTGGTACTAATATTCATTTTGCTTTCACTATTTTCCGTTTTAGAAGTGTCATTCACAATTTGATTGTTACGAAATCTTTTCCAACTATTCGGTCGGAATTTCCCCTCTTTCTAAATGGAACCAGTCGAGTCTGACCCCGTCGTCTCCAGTACTGTTGATGAAAATGATCTCCTTTCTAAGAAGCGAACGTCTGTTTCTTCCTTGAGTGAGTCCTGCACAGAAGAAGAGAAGCTGCCTCAGGTACACCGAACAAATTGGAAGATTACGCGCAGCAATACGGCCGACACAATCAAGAATAATACTGCGAGTGCTAGTCCCTCCCACGATAGTCATGAGTTCGAAGTCCCGGAATTTGAATTTTATGACGACGTCTGGAACATGGAAGGTAGCCAGGGTAAATGGGACACATTCCCTCTACTGTGTTAACTTACCTTCCAAAGTATCTGGCTTTTAATTTATTCGGTGGTATTTAACAGTCTAATTGCCTTAAATGCATCTAAAAGCTTCAGACTGACGTGCTGGGTGGAATTAAAAGTCAGACTCGATTCCTCCGGTGGATTAGGAACGTTTTATGTGATAACAACTTTAGAAATACTCTTTTCTACATTTTTAGATTCGAACATCATAGACATTGTGAATTTATTGTGGTTATGATGATACTTTTTCTTCCGAATTTCTCCCTAAAATCCGTTACTCTAAAACTCATATTGAATGCTATTTAAATGTTTTTGCTTGCTCGAATAAAAGCAGCCTGATGAAAAAAACCAATATTATCGGTTTTTACAGAGCTCCTCGGATTCTCCCAGGGTAAGCTTTGTATACTGCATGCATTAACTCTGGTGGTTAATAAACCTTTCATCTAACATGCGTTTTACTGGCCATTTACCTTATGCTATCTCTATTTACCGCCCGCAGACGTTGATGCATATTTGGATGAGGAAGGTACGTTCCCCCCACCTAAGCTAGTACACGTACATAAGCTGGCGTCATACCCGTTCAACGGGTTTGTGTGGTTTAATTTGATGATCGGTTTGTGGGACGCACGCACCACGCACGGTTTCTGTTTTCTTACACATAAATACTGTTTTTTTTCACGTAATCGTCCTAGCACCTACGTCTAACGCAGAATTAACTGAAACTCTTAACTATGTGACCAAATTTGCCACCAAGAACATTTCAATGTGGTTACACTCATGCTCACTCATTAATTTATATAAAACTATACACCGGAGCTCAGATGTAGGCTGTCCGGCACGAGAAATAACCTCGATGAGTAAATGATCTGCTTGAAAGTATGATATTTATCCAAAAAGGTCAGTAAAGAAGAGGAGTTGGTTTAGCTCCTGATATTCCCTACCACAGCCGGATGAGCGTGGACAACACTTTGTTCGACATCATCACTGCCACCATGGCCTTTACCTCATCGAATAGATGTTCGGTAATTCCAAAATTCAGTTAAGTTGTTTAAGGAATTGTCAAAAACATTCCCGTCATAAGTAATTTATGGGAAATGACTTGCTTTTTTAAACTGTGATCTACCAAACATTCAGCTTGTCATACTTTCAATACACATGCGTCTCAATATGCGTTAGAGTTTCTCTCTACTCCCACGGCTTCCTATAGAGTTGGTTGAGTTTAAATTACTTTCGAATATTTCCTGACACATATCCAGTTAGAACCATCTGGTATTCTTGATAGTACAGTCAAGAAACCACCGACACTAGAACACCCATTAAGCTATAGTTTCTAAAAGTTTCATGTTTGGGAATTTTCAGAAACCCTAATTACTATATTTGGAAGTTTCAACTTTCAAGGCTGGTTAACTTACTACGAATGAACCATTAAAAATGAACATGTCCTCAACCAGTTCCAATAACAGTAGTAGATACCGTGCTGTTTCTGGGCCACTCAGAATTTCAAAGAACCCAATTATGACGTGTTCTTTTTGAGCAGCGCAAGCTTTCCTGGGGAGCTTTCCAGATCCCGAACGAAAAACCACAATGCCATCGCCCACTGTGTGCTGAATACTTTTCAAGATAGCAACGTCGATAGGCCTGTCTGCAAACACAGTTATGATTTAGATGTGCATTAGCTTCTAAATACATCCTCCTACCGGACTGGGTTGAACTGACCCTTAGCCACTTTCTCCCACTGCGAATGCCAATTGTTGTGCTGAGCCAAAAGGGAGCCTACAGGGGTTCGTGGAATGTGTGAGACCTTAGGTATTTGATTATGTTCATGCGGTACAGGGGGTGCAACCTTTTGTGCCAACGGGCATTGTGGCCAACCTCCGTGTGAATCGACGGGAGTGCCCGTGCAATTTGCTGGTGTGTGACAAGGGAAAGATAAGGAGAGGCTGATTTACTTGTCCATTTTACATACAAATATTACCGATACAAGCGAAAGAATGAGTTCCAGCAAATGCGAGGTAACTATCAGGGGCCAAGCAATGAGACCGAAGGAATCGCTGCCGCGGTAGAAAACATCTTGAGTTGTTTGTTGGATCCAACGCAGTTGTAAACCAAGCAACTAATGGATGCTCGCACCGAATTGAATCAAGCACTGCATCCAATCTCCCGAACTGGTCTCTGGTCATGTGTCGCCACGGCAGGCAAATGCGCTAAGGCATAAATTTTTGCTCGAAACATCAAGATCAACCTCGAAAATCGTTCCGGTTTCGTCTTGCCTTCGAGCCACAAGCTCCGAGATCTGGGGATGACAACAACAGTAACCTTCGCTCATCGTCATGTCTTTCTTGGAGTCCGGCACAAGAATGGTCGAGTTCGTGTCATCGGGAACTATTTCAGCTTCCCATAGTCGTTCAGTCATAATTCTGTCACACTGCTGACAGGGTTGGTATCCCCTTCGGATCGCTTGTTGTGCAACTAAAGAGGTGTTCTGGTTCTGAGGTTCATGCCATACTAGAGTTTGTAGGAAGGTGGGACTGCCCTAATGGATTCGAATTGGTTCGTAATATTTGTGAACGCGATTATTGTGCATATGCAAACTGTGCCTCTTGTTGGAGTTCTCGGCTGCAAGGTTGACGTTCGCATCCTGCTAGTGGTTATGAAGTGCAGTTTGCTCGGCGACATCTTTTCGGTGCAATTGGTAAAACTTTTGGGCTCCGTTAACTGTCAAGTGCCTGCTACTTGGCACAAATAATTACAGCAGTCACCTTACGCTGATTTCGCTGCCATTTTCCGGAGTGTGTTTGGAGTGATCATTTATTGCAACGTTTAACTTTAGCTGTTTGAGTAGACGAATGCTGTGTGACTGCTGCGATTCAGCGCTTGCATCAGCGTCGCGTGACTCCGAGAGTATGCCAGACCTCGCCAGAACCTGCCGGTTATTTGCAGTTAATATGTCATACTTGTGAGTCTTCTTAGCTTAAAGCTTACTTTCACTGAACGCCATTCTATCGTCCGCAGTCTGTGAACACTTCGGATTGGATAACATAGTAGTATGACCGACAAGCACAGTCGAGATTAACGTAAATATCGGGAAAACTAGCCCTGAAGTCTGGTTCCCCTGACCTTTAAACCGCATTCTCCATCATCCGACACGTGATCCCACCTAAATAGACTGCGATCGGAACCGTTCAGGCACATAGGGTCGACTTTTTTCTATCACTATACAGTAGCTGACCTATCTCATGATATGTGAACCGAAATTGTTAAGTGTTTTCGATTAGAAAGGATTATAGTGCAGTATAATTTCTGGATATTTTAGTCACGTTAAGATGCCTGCTTTTGAAGAAGAATTTTCCAGTCACCTGCAAAAATAAAGGAAAAGTGATTACTGAAGTAGTGGAATTTTCCACATTGATTTTCGATACCTTTATAAATGCAAAGATATTTAGTAGAAAAAAGGAAAAAAAAAAATTTGTGCACTCACTTGTTAGCAAATTACGTGTTCTTTAAATGTTATACTTAAAGAAAGCTTTCTTCGTAGACGAACCCTCACCGCTAGCAAACGGAACTCACTTGTTTCGCTCTGCCTTGTGAATCACTCTCGAACCCCGCCAGCAGTAGTAGTAGAGGCAGATAAACATTGCCGAAAAAGACAAGCGAGACTGGAATGGCCATTTCTGGATCACTAGCCTTCCTCAGCCAGTCATACCCAACCCCAGGTGGTGCACCACCCGAGGCTCGAACCCACAACCTGTTGATCCAACGCTCTTCCCATTTAACTATCTTCCAGTCAACAAAACGTTTTAGATTCTTGGATAATTTTGAACCCAACATGCAGTTACACTTAATGTTTTCAAACTACTTGATGTATACCTTCCGTGCAGAGCAAGTCAAACATTTGTTTACGTTATTAAGAAGATGACATATAGGACTCATAAACTTTTGCAATGAATGCACAACATTGCTAAACAGTCAGATACAGTGCTTTTTAAAATCTCATGCGTATAAAATTTTTCTTAACCGTAAAATACAATTTTTAAGAAGACCGTTAAGAGAAAGCATAATTTGCTACCAAATGATTACGAGGAAGGGCATGAAAATCAAAGGGGAAAATGCATAGTACTTGAGAAATCCTTTGCGCTGGGTTTGGTTTTCACAGGTGGTTGGAAAGGACGGCCGTCAAAATTTGAACTCCTGTCGTGATTGAAATGTCTTTTGATTATGCTGCACAATAAACAGTATTAAAACCTCATCTACGTAATTCTATCTAACAGAAAACAAATCTCAGAAGTTTGTTTGACATTTTATGAGATAGGCCAGCTACTATAAATAGTAATACCGGATACGTGCGTTCTGCTTTATCCTGGGCCTTTGGTCTGAAGTCTTTGCTTTCAGCCGCATGCTGACAGCAGCTATCACCGCCAAAGAGAGGGGAGCTCGGGCGACTATT
Source organism: Schistocephalus solidus (assembly GCA_017591395.1). NCBI lineage: Eukaryota > Metazoa > Platyhelminthes > Cestoda > Diphyllobothriidea > Diphyllobothriidae > Schistocephalus > Schistocephalus solidus. The sequence goes on along the minus strand of WEDG01009662.1, from coordinate 35,874 downwards.
TTCAGCTTGTTTGCAGTCATCAAGAGGTACGATCCTGTTGCCGAGAAAAATCCACGTAACATCTCGGGTCTTCCCGATCTGGAGCTGGATATTGCCTGCTGACTGCGACCTGTGAACCTAGAAAGATCATCCAGTTCCACCCTAATTTTTTTCGAGTTGCGAATGACTGTTGAAGCGCATACAATGATTTAATGTCATGACTAGAGAGAGAGCTACGCTTTATTTTGAAAGTAAAATTCCAAAAATTTCAGCAAAAAAGGTCCTCCATTCACCGTACAGAATCGTCCTTGAATGCGTCTCAAAATATTGATCAATTTGGACTTCCTTCAAAATGGTGCCAGCGTCGTGCGCTAATGACCGAATTTTTGTTGTTCGAATAAACAAAAAGGGTTAAAATACAGTATATAATGGGTGAACTAGGCCAATCGACGTACATATAAGAGGATTCACATGCGAATGGAGAGCAGAAAGATGGCGGCTCAATTTCAAAAGCCCGCGCCTGCTACACAAGAACAAGGTTCATCCGAGCTTCGTGTATCTAAATCGCGAATTTGTATTCTTACGCATTATTTCAAAGGAATGATTACTTCGTATGTTGACATCTGCGCTTCCTAAGACGTTTACTTACGAAAACTGTAAATACGGAATATCACCTGGGAACCTTAAGTTGACTTCTGCTTGCATCCACGAAAGGGCAGGGATAAGTCGGATCTGCCAACCAGTACAAAAACAATGCCGCATACGGGGAGCATGGCCATTAGACATCCTTCCTCATGGTAAATCAGCCCAGGCCTCACTATAATGAATCTGGTACGCTGCATCTAAACGCGTGACTTGGTAGCTGGTGGTCAGTTGACAGTAGTTCTATCCTTCCGTGAAAAAATGGTCAGCTTTTATTAACCTATGCTCCTTAGTTTTTATGACATCTATCGTGTGTGTGTGTCTGTGTGTGTGCGTGTTCGATCCACGCCCGTGTGTTGATTATTTGCGACGGTGGCTTTTCTTCGCTTAAGCAACTTCGCCCGAACACCTTCGCGGTCGACTGGACTCGGACAGGCCAGCGAGAGTTCACGGACAGAAGCGAGGGTGAGGTCATTCTAGCACCGGCTTTCTCCCTACAAACAACCAACAGTGCTTTAGATTACCAGGAGGCGCTAAAAGCCGCGGATCGGAGGGTTGCCAACTGACGGAATTACTGAGTTTTGCTCAGCTCCGAGGGTTAGGCCGTAATGTCCCCTTTTAAATATGGCTTCTATGGCCACTGAGACAGAAATGTCCCTTCCAGTCTCTTTTTTCTTTGTCGGAATTGTTAGTCTACCTTTACTACTACTAGCCGCTGTGCGGCTGCCGGTGGGGCTCGAGAGTGAGCCCCGAGGCAGAGCGGGACGAGTGAGGTCCGTTAGCGATCAGGGAGCGTTCATATATAAAGATTAATATTCCCGATCCCAACCCGCAAAACAACGAGCCCGTGGCTCAATGTTTAGAGCGTTGGACTTCTGATCAACAGGTCGCTGGTGCGAACCTCGGGTGGGGTACCACCTGGAAATAGGTATGATTACGGCTAAGGAACCAGAAATGATTATTCCAGTCCCCTTTGTCTTCGTCGGCATTGTTCATCGGCTTCTATGATGTACTGATTTATGTGAGATTGAGACGCCCTGAGCTAAGGTGGGGATTAGGTTTTCTGCGCGACGCTTAGATTCGTCTGTTTTGTCAGGCACTCCACTCACACCTACCTCCTGTCATCTTTATCTGAAATACGGTGGGTGTTGGAAGTAAGAAGAGAGAGAGAGAGGCACCGAATTTGATTCGGCGGAAGTCTGCTCCTTTAGAAAAAATAATCACGCGCAGTCTACCATCGCGCTTTCCGGGCAAACCGGTCGACTTCACTGCATGTGACTCACAAACGGTTGTTTTTCGACTCACCTGTGTGTTCGCACTTTTGACGTCTACTTATTTATGTCCTCTGTGCCTATCCGTAATTGTGTTTTTCGCTTCCCTAGCGGACAACTTCGGTGTCGACTACCTTGCCACTGGTCGCATAACCCCCGATGGCCTGGTCGATGAGGACTATGAGAAGGAGCTTGGATGGTTGGCTCAGGTGAGCTCCCCCAACTCCCCTTCTCGAACCACAACCTCTCAGCTCTAAATGGTGCTGACTTTTACATACTTCAAAAACTTCTCGGCTTGTTTTGCCATCCGCTACCCTGATTACTTGTGAAAGTTTTCTAAGCAGCAGTCATGGCCGTCTTCGGGGCCACCCACTGAAATGTGTTTGCTTTGCACACCATACCGCTCACGTACCAATAGTAACTTTGTGGTAAATGTGGGTGCATTTGAAATAAAAATTACCGTATTTTTTAAAAAGGCTTTAGCGCTAGGATTTATTATTTACAACAATTTTCGCGACGGCTAATCAACTGCAATCCGCCTTTGCATAACATAGACAACGAATAGAAGCCGGCAGCAGTTTGCATTTGCGCAGAAAGTCAATGCACATTGTAAAGAACGATCAGATGAAAGACTTTACATTAAAACATATAGGGGAGATAAGGTTGCGGGGAGCAGTTAACAAAAATCACAGTCGGGAGATAATCTAGGCGTGAAGAATACCAAGGCAATTGGAGAGTGACTATGTGGTCTAGCTGCTTTCATAGGTCGGGTTTTTCCCGCCGTATGTAGGCTGCTTCCAAGTAGCGCAAGGTCGGAGTTGTTCGTGTCTGAGCAAGTACTCGCAAAGCTGTTTTGAGGTCAACAGAGTAACCGCTGTCCAGCTGATGTTTCGTACTCGAAGACCGTGGTACTTAATTTTCTTGTTTAAATAACCAATTAGGAAAATGTTCAGCGGCCCTGGTTGCCAATTGACTTTGCGTTCACCCGATGTGTTAGTTCGACCGTCGTTTTCGCGCAATGTACTTGCATCTGCAAGTGCACGTGAATTCCTACACAAAATTTGGGTTGACGTGCAACGCCAAGGCATCATTTGCCCGGTTGATTAGCTAGCTTTTAGTAGGAGTAATAAAGACGAGTTCTGCTGCATTATACGTCCTTTCATGATGCAGCGCTACAGAACCCTTGTATGGCCATCATCCTCTCGAAACACGAGGACGTTTTGGGCTCAATAAGGCGCTCTGTTTTCCACAAAAATACCTGGAAAGAGCAATACGCACATTTCACAAGCTTTGTGCCAATATAGTGAGAACTAAATCCGGTACGCACTCTTTCAAGGAGCGAGGAATATTTGCTCTAGTGAGACCCTGGATACAGAAATTGTCCGCATCAAAGCAGCCTCTTACTTAACCGTGGCTATCCTGCACACTTCAGTCAAAAGTACAGCAATCCCTTATGGTTATATCCGACGGAACAGTCAGTTCCTACAAAGCCTGTTCCGATATCCTTACCTTTCAAGGTTGATTACATTTCAAACAACATCAAGCGATGGTTGCGCTGCCGCTGAACTCATCTTCCTCAGTTCTACTAAAACCATTACAGTTAACCGGGCGGAGGATGCCTTGCCATTGCACACCACCCCAAACTGTGTATGAACTCATATGGGCTTGTGGATGCAAGTAAATTGGGTGAACGCAAAGGCCATTGGTAACCAAGAGGCGCGTTGAGCAATTGTCTAAATGGCTTGTCAAACAAGCAAATAAAATACCTCGTTTTTCCATTTTGAAACATTGGCTAGATAGCGGTCACTCTGCTGACCTCACAACAGCTTTCCGCGTACTTGTTCGGGCACGAACAGCTCCGATCTTGCGCTATGTGGAAGCAGCCTATATACGGCGGGAGAAACCCGACCTATGAAAGCAGCTAACTCATGTGGTTACTCTTGAATTGCCCTGGTAATCATGCTTCGATGAACTCACATGGTCAATCTCCAATTGCCTTGGTAGTCTTCACGCCTAGACTATCTCACGACTGTGATTTGTGTTAACTCTTTCCCCCAACCTTATCTTTCCTATATGTTTTAATTTAACGTCTTTCATCTGATCATTCTTTGCGGTGAACCTTGACCTATGCAAATTGAAACCGCTGTCTGCTTCTATTCATTACCTATGCTGTGCAAAGACGAGTTGCAGTTGATAAATTGTCGCAAAATTTGTTGGAGCTAATAAATTTAGCCGCTTATGCCTTTTTTAAATTCATACCCAAAAAAGCATTAGGATTACGGTAAATCGTTAAATGATTGAGGACTGAGGCCCTAGGAGGTTTACAATACGTTCGTACTGCAGCATAACATGTTGAAAGTATGAGATATCTTCATAAGCTCCCCCTCAGTCTTCGTGTCTCCCTGATGCAGGCATTTGCTTATAAATCTGCCAGGGTTGGTGCACCGATGCCGCGGATACCTGCTGTTTTTTTAAGTTTCAACATAAGCACTGTACTGACTTTGCGCTCGGCGGAGTAGTGTTCAGACTTAACACGAAACCTCCAGTAACGAGAAGCCACTGCTCTATCGGAGAGCGCGTAATGGTGACCTGTGCACAAATTTATTTGTAATGCAGTACGTTTTTACAGCATCAACCTCACTCTTTTCCTATTTTGACGACGCTCCAATGGAAAGACACCTGGAGATGCGTGCGCTAGCAGTCTTTAGCGAGGCTGGAGCTACAGGTCTACACGTTCCACACACGATAGTTCTACCGTTGATTTTGACGAGGTCCACCGTACGCTCCAAAGCAGGGTAGTGCAGTTACGGTGACTTGCGCCTAATTTAGTTTAAAGTGATATTAGACTTGCGCTGCATCTACCATACTCTATCTTCCCTTGCCCGCCTGTCCCCGGTGTCAAGACAGAGTCAAGAAGACCGGAGGCGGGGTCATGCGCAGGTGAGAGTTGGGTACCAGCTAGAGGCGGCAACAGGAGCATTCACCACCTATACGAGACAGATGGAGCGATCAAATACTACCTGTGTGATGCTACCCATAACTAGTACCCCCTACACCCCTGTGGGAGACACATACACACACGTGACGATCCTCAACTCTACACGATCCAGCGCGAGCCGGTTTTAATACGCATCCTTCCGACTTGTCATTAAAAGCTTGTAAGCAAAAGCTTAACGAAAAATTGTTTCAAGTTTTTGTCAGTATAGTGCCTGGTAATTCCATTCAAGTGTACAATCTTTTTACGCATTGCGTTTCAGTGCAACGAAGCCTGTCCAAATTAACTCAAGTTGAGAAGAGAATTGTTAAAGGAATGCCTCGAAATTGTCCGGGAATGTTCTGTCAGACGACTTTGTATTCGGTCTCTTGTCTGAACGGCTGTTCTATATGCCCTTCGTTGCTCAGGTGATATGCTCTTATTGCCTCCAAAGTGTCTGCCAGGTAGCACCCTCTTGCTTAGACCGATGCTGAGTAGAATGAGCTGGTGGTTAGAAAGGCACTAGCGAAAGCGCGTGCTTTGCGTCACTGAGTAGCATGACCTTTTTTCCCATCACTATGCCCTCCGTCGTAGTCTCTGGGACGGGACCCGATATTGATGGTTTGCTGTCCACTGTACCTGAATCCTCCAAGAGGAATTATTTGGGGCACCAGGCGATGGTGATATTCCATTCGACCATAGGAGGGCTGAAAACCGGCACGATGCCATTGCGACAGGCATACGACCGCTTGGTGGGAAAACGGGCGTGGGCGCAAATCGTCTCACAATATCTTCTCTGCGTGTAATTATGCCCTCTGTTTCGACCGGCGTCTTCTTCGCGGACATGATTTGCCAAACCCGGCTAAACTTCCGGCTTTATGTATCCTACTGCGGCTTCAGTTTCCAACTCTCTCTCTATCTCTCCCTGTCTTTTGCTCAGCCAGCTCATTGGTCACCCTTTTTTTCCGCTTCGCGTGTTTTCCGTCGACTCCGTGAGGAAGACCACCCAGTGTTATTCGCGGTCTTCATTAGACTTTCTGTCAATGCATGCGCATAGTTAAGCTTCTTTCGTCACCCAGTTCAGTTTCACGCAAATCAACCCTCAACGAACGAGCAGGAAGTTTCGCTAACTCACCTGACTTGGACTTGGACTGCGATGAGGAGGGAGGGAGGGAGGGAGAGAGTTGTGCGGTGTCGGCCTCACCGGCCCCAGCAGCGAGACCAGTTCAAAACGACTGGGGGCTGTAACTTGACATATTTGGCGACCAACCCATCACAATTGTCTACACATACCACAAAGAGCAGTAACTTCCCCAACTCTAGAAGTTTATGTACTAGCCCGACCCTCGCTGAAAGACCAAAGTAACCAGGCCATGAGTAATGGCCCCCGACGGGAATTCCAAACCGCTTTTACAGTTGAAACGCACATACGCTGGAGTATTGGGGGTGGGGGCACGTTCACGTCTTATCAAGCCGCTCTCGTTAAAGGAGCCATGAAAAGCGATCACACATGAGCGCACTGTCTGGCAGAGCACACTGCCTTAGCTGACTCTACCTCCCAAAAATAGCTGACCTTGACTTGGCTAACTCCGTCTATTAGTGAGTATGAACCCCTTTTTGGTTCAAAGAACGACTGCCCCCGCATTTTGGAGGTCGATGTACTTTGGAACAATTGCGGGCCATCGGCTATCGTGGTTTGACTTAACCGTGCACTTTTTTTGCGCCTGAAGGCGATCTGTAACGTCAGCTGAGGTGCAAAAGATAGGATTGTTTGCTAATGAGAGGTCAGACCTCAAAAAGAATCGAAAGTTTACTACCTTCTGTAATGAACTGGGGATAGTTGAGACACTTTCTTGTGGCGGCTCTGAAAAATATGCCTGGACTCAACGACCAACTGTGATTGGAATGAGGATGTGTCCATTCCACAGTTGAGTGCTGACCTGTCACACGTTCAAACAGCGCAGCAAAGGTACCAGAACTAATCTTGCCTTCTCATTCCTTTTTGTTGCCATCTTACCTCCCCCAAAAGTCACAGTAGATACCGGCTTCGAAACACGCACTACACCCTCTGTCTTCATCGGTCTGTTTGACAAGCGTCAAAGTCAAGTTTATTTTAAAGTAGAAAATGAAGTCAACAGGGTTTCGCCCGTTGTATGATTAGCCATACTGACAGCATTAGTACCAGCTAAAAGTCAAAACGCCCGTTTCACCGATATTCCGCTGCTGCGTGACACAGCTGTGAGGGGTTCGGCTCATCAATGAGTCCCCTAGCGTTCCCTGCATGCTTTCAGTTTTTTAATTTCCTCAGAAATTAGTCGGCAACTTGAAGTAAGTCAGCAAGAATGAAGCTTTATGGACCCATTCCGAAAAATGCAATGAATATTTGAACTTTTAGCTAGTTCCTCTGCAACATGTCTATTACTGACTGCCTCATGGCACCTAAGTGGTTATCCCGCTATGACTGATTAATTTCGGCTCAAATGTTCCTTCCAACTTTCGGACTGAACTCAGAAAGCTTCATTCCGACTGAATTACTTCAAGTGACCGATTATAATTTCCGAGGAAATTAAAGATGAAATTTAAAACGTATAATATCGACTAGAAAGCAGATGGGGTGTGCTGTGGGAGGTACTGCTGATCCGAATCCCTCGCAGCTATGCCATGCAGCGGCAGAATCTCGGCGAAACATGCGTCTGGGTTTTTAAATAGTACCCATACTGTATCCTGTACCCCCAATATATAAAACGGGCTATTTGATGACACTATGAATATTACGCGATTATTTCACTATGGCTGCTGAATTTCTGCTTAAATACTCATATCAAATTTCGAAAGGAGCCGAGGAAGCTTCGTTAAAGTTGATTTACTCCAAATTATCAACTAAATTATAAGGAGATTAAAAAATCTGAAATGTTTCACCCCTTTGAAGTTGGCCTGTCTGGTTGACCCTACTGATGGTCGTCAAGGCCGTCTCCTCGTCTATACAGTCGTTTTGTCCCCTCTCTCCCTGTCCGCTTATGTACGACTAGCTTCGCCGCCGGCATTCCGGTTATTGATCCCTTGCCCACTGGCCGGCTAAAAACTCAAGGGCTGTCGATCTGGGGCCAGGACGCGCATGCGATGTATGTGGGCAGGCGCCCTTGTGCGTCGAGTGGGCGGAGAGAGGGCGTTGTTAAAAGGCCTTCGTTGCGTGCCTCGCGCGTTCGCACCCTCATTCCACCCCCCGCCCACCCTCGATCAGATCAATTATCTAGGCAGCCTATCTGGCCGTGCCGTGGGGCGTGCCGTCACTAAATTTTAAAATCACTGCACGCCCCGCTCTCTTATGGTGACCAAGTTTTTTGATTTCGGAAAATTTCACGACCAAACCGTTGGAGGCGATCATAATATCTTTTTCAATCTTCCCTTGGGGCCCCCTACCATTCGTTCGAGTGTTTAAAAGTTGTTTCTAACGGCAGCAAATGTTTGCAAGGTGTTTGCCGGCTCTTGGAACTCAGGCGAAAAATATCACTGGTCGGATGCTGGGCTTTAAACGAACATCGTAGCCTGTCGTGCAATTAGTAGTATTAGCCTAAATGACTCGTTTCTGAATACACGCAACCGGCCTGACTCTTTCGGTAAGCCCTTTTCGCAAAAGTTCGCCAATTGAATTCTTGACCTTAACTAACTGCGACCTATACCAAACAGAGAACGCTAATCTGACTGCTTGCCTCTCTAACCTGAGGTTGTTCGCGCTGCACCGACGCTCTGAAAAGGCGCGAAGCAGGAGATGCGACCATTGGCACAAGGGCTTTATTAGTCTGACGTTTCGGGAGCTGCCAGCTGCAACCGGTCCTTTAAATACTGCGAAACCGGGGCAATTCAATACCCCTTTGGATCCAAGTGTGGATCCGAAACGTCAGGCTACTAAAGCTCTTGTTCCAGTGATCGTGTCTCCTGTTTCACTACCTCTTCCTAGAACTCACCTCTTTGCTTCTATTAGCTCTGAAAAGAAACGAAAGTAGGCAAAAAGGGCAAAAGGGGATCATAGGCTATTTATCGTCTTCAATAATGCTTCCAGCAAGCCATGTTACCCCTGTTCGTCTGGGATTTGAATGGAAATGAATTTTCTCCTGGTGACTGCAGGCCCAACACCCAAAACTTGATAGTTCGCCTGTCTATCTACCATGGTCATCTACGCAGTTGGATGCATTGCTTTGGTGGTTGGCGTTACAGTGTGTTAGATATTGTCGGTTGCCCCCTAAACGGGCCACGTGGTAGATGCGTTGGACCAACACGGGGGCCACATTAGGGCATGGCAGGCGTTATTCGGGTTGCGCTCCCATAACAAATGCCTAACATGGAGGTGTGGTGGCACGCCTAGGGGCGGCTAGGACTTAGGGGACCCAGCCGCGCCAGCCACCTGCGTCCTCTCCCGCCTCCGGTCTTCTTGACTCTGTCATGACACCGGGTTCAGATGGGAGAGGAGGAGAGAGTGCGGTAGCTGCAGCACAAGGCTACTATCACTTAAAACTAATTCACGCGCAAGTTACCGTCCCTGCTTCACTTTCCTATGGAGCATACGGTGGACATCGTCGGACTACGACGGTCGAACTGTCGTAGATATTGTCGGATAAATGGATGCTAGTTGGTTGTGGCATTGTTACTGTAGTGAAAAACATTTACTTATGCGATACACCTGTCAGGATGTGCTCGGAATGTGTGATTCTCTATGTACTGGAAAGAAGGGGACGCGAGCATTCTCTCCATTGTATGCTTACGCACCCTCGTACGTGTCTGCGCCACTTGAGTGAAGTAGACCTCGGATCCTTCTGCGTGGGGCTCTGCTGCATACGTTATCCGAGCCCGAGACTATTACGGTGTCGTTGCTTGAAAGGTGGCCAACCGACAATTAGACTCAGATCTCGCAGTCATTCCAATATATGTTTGCACGGAGTGGCCGACCAGTGGCCTAGAGTGAGGTTGCAATTGCTCCTTCTTAACGTCACCTCTGGCGCTCTCACACCTGTGAGGTGTGAGCCACTCAACCCTTTTTGTGTAAAATCCTGGTGCTGGACTAGGTCGTGTACGTGGTCCGCGCAGATGAGGTCATCAGCAGCTGCACCCATTTCCCATACCAGTCCACTGACCAGCTCGGACGGTGGTCTGATTGTGGGGATGGGAGTGAGAGTGCACCCTCCTCGCTATAAACTATCTGACGCGCTTGAAGCTGTCACGGTGCGCTAAAAACCGTGGCTTGGAAGGTTGCCAGCTTACGGGATAACTCGGATCACGCGGTCGGCCCAGATTGTGTTTGTATGGAGTGGCTGACTGGCGGGCCGAGAGTCAGGTTGCAATGACTTTCTTTATGCGGCCTTTATGACGCTCTCACTCCGTGGGATCCGAGCCAGGTGTGGCGGCATGCTTAGGGCGGCTCCAACTGCGTCCCCTTCCGCCTCTTCGTGACTTGGTCAGGACACCGGACCCAAGTGCGGTGGAGGAGGGGGGACAGAGCGAGAGAGAGAGAGAGAGAGTGCGATGTATGCAGCGCAAGTCTACTCTCACTGTAATGTTATTCACGCGCAAGTCACCGTCCCTGCGCCACCTTACTGTGTGACACACGGTGGACCCCATCGGATACAACGATGGAATGGAGACAAACGCCACCTTAGCCTTTTATTGATTGACTAAAGACTTCGGGCAGTTCCTATGTGCATGGGAGAAGGGTGAGGCCAAATACGGTTTGTCATGGTGAATCAGCACATCTTTTTCATCGCTGCAAAAAATGAAAAGTGGAGTGCTGCGAGCAGATGAGAGCAAGGAGAATCAATCGCTAGAACGAGAATTTTATTCACCTGATAATTTGGCTCTTAAATAAGTCCAACTATGCACTACCCGTATGAATGGTCAAAGTCGTGGCGCGGCTTGGGTGGTGATATCTCTCCTACATACTGCCGATGCGTTTTCAACCATCCGTGTCAGGAGAAATCTTTTAGTTTCTTTGCTGTACTTTCTTCGTCCACAACTGCACTCAACTCACTGAGCGACTACAAAAGTTTACTGCCGTGGCAACAGCTCCTTGCGTTTCCGTATTTGGCGTCTGATGGTAACCTCTAGTTCTTGCGCGCTCTCCACTCCGAGTAACGTTAGAAGGTGGGTGCTGGTCTGCGGGATGTCTTAACTTACGAATGCCTCTACCCAAACATGTGGCCGATACAGTTTTTTCACCTATTTTTGCATTACCGTTTGACAAAGTTGCGCCGGCAGCCATTTGCCCTGAGTGCCTGTCAAAGGTTTTGGACTTCTTTAGCTTCCTTCCCATACAGAACTGCGTCCGTGACTGATTGAGTGGTTACTGGATAAGTTCAGTACTTGTGCCGTATTTCTCGTTTTTTTTGAGGCACTACAACCTTTGCGGCAGCCTAGTCGCTTTCTTCGTCCTGTATCGCTCTTGAGGTGGTCGGAGCTACTGGTTTTCCGACACCATAGACCGAGCTTCTAGGCTTAGTATGGGGATGCTGCCATCGTAGCCATCGAGTGAGATCGAATGCCAATATTCAGAGAAGATCCCAATACTATCTTCCTAAGCATCCAATTCTTCTGCACCTCTCACTTCTGTGGAATCCAAGTTCATGTGTGGCACGTGAGTGGTGAGGACTTCAGCTCACACCAGCCACTGCGAACAGTCTCCTTGTAAATCTGCATGCGCGCATACAGCGCAGTTTGTCCTTAACTGGGGTCTACCAGATGGTTCATAAGCACTTTATCGAACCGCGCTTCATCAACGCCTCGCCACCTATCCTTCTCGGTCACTAAAGATAGGATATTTATTCACTTTTCTCCATTTAGTCCCTCCCGACGTACTTTAGTCCGCACACTTCATGGCATTTAAGCAGAAGTTTGAACACAGCTTCTCATGTGTAGAAGATTTTCGTATAAATCTCAGGCAGTTGAAACGTCGAATACACTCGTTTTCTGCTAGAAGCGAACAGGCGAGTAACATGATGGACAAGACAAGGGAGACTGGAACGGCCATTTCTGGCTTATTAACCGTCACCAGCCAGCCATACCCCAGGTGTTGCAGCACCCGAGGCTCAAACTGACGACCTGTTGGGCAGAAGTCCAACGTTCTACCCACTGCGCGACGAGATCGTTGTCTTGCCGGTTTCGATCGGGAATATTAACAATGGTAGATGGGCGCTCACCGATCGGGTACAGGACTCACTCGTTCCATTGTGCTTTGGGACTCACTGTCGAGCCCTGTCATCAGCCGCATGGCGGCTAAGGATATAGGCAGAATAACATGACCGACAAAGACAAAGAATAAGCGAGTTCCAGGAAGCGAACGCTAGAAAATGAAGTTTATTCGCCCGACGTTTCGGATTCTCACTCAAACTCACCATCAGAGGCAGGTCGCAGATAACACGTTTCTGTTATAATATAAATGACTTTCCCTGTAATGCTGCAGTACTTTAGAGCTCTTATGCTTAAATATGCTCTCATACTTTGCTCTTTTGTGCATATAAAGACCTCTAAGGCCACAAACTGATGGGTGCTCAGGCCAGCCTTGTCTCAGAATTTGTTTTCGGTCTAGTAAACATCCTTTTTAATTGGTGGGAGATTCTATATGAAACCGCCGTTAATTAAAACGCTTATTCCTTTCGGAGCTCCTCAGTCCACTTGTTGTCTAGAGCATGTTACCTTGGCTGTTGATACTGCCTGCTTTTCTTACTTTCCCCGTCAGCTAAACGTGTCTGTTCTGTTTTTCGGCTCTCACAAGTGGGGCCCACGCTAAACTGAGCTTTTAAGCCATATCAGGCACTGCACCCATATCAGGCTCTGCAGTCAGTTTGACTCGGATTTAGTACCGATACATTGCAGAGAGAAGAGAGTACGAGATTGTGATCCAACGCGGATCAAACGTTTCCTCCTTTTTCTATAATAACATTAACGCGATTTACTCTGTCGTGAGATGCTAAAGGTCTTAATTTGAAGGTTAGCCCACTGCACTGTGGAACAGACTCATATATTTCCTTTATGACCGTGTGGATGTGGACAGTAAGTTTCTGCTGTGAATTGATTGAAATCTGGGCCCCTGATGAGAATTCAGTCCATCGATTTATCAATCTGACGCAGGTATACAGAGCCCTGTGCAGTCACCTCCGGCCTGGCGTCACTGGTGTCTAATTAGCCCCTGCTCCCTATAACTGTTGCTTGATTTGTTGCCGCTTTTATCTCTGACGATGGACTCCAATAAGAGTTCGAAAGCTCAGACGGATAAAATCATGATTCTGGCGAGCGAACAACTTTCTTATATGTAGTAATTTTCTTGCCTAATCTACTTTTGTGCTCGAAATCTGAGTCGATAAGTGTCAGCAGCAAACACTAGGGACGCTAGAATACCCATTTGAGTGATACTCCAACTATGGATGCTGATGCACTCGGCTCTGATGGGCCACTTTTCATTTTAAGTCCGGAGTTCTAGTACACTTAAGGCATCGAGTTCGCTTGGTTGTATTATCCATTGGAATCGGCCTCACACTTTTTATTACTCCAATGCCCGAAGAAGTTGAGCCAAACTACTAACTCGTACTTGGAGCTCTTCACGCCGCACAGAAACGCCAACCATCCGATTCCAATTTTCGCTTTCACTTTTGGCAGGAACTTTGCATCCAAGAGGTAATTGACTCGGACTTTCGTGATATTTCGCGTCTTGGTATCCTCCAAGTTGCCGGAGACGACAATCTAGGACGCAAGGTGATTGCAGTCTTTGCCTGTCGTCTGCCTGCCGTGGATCTTATCGATCATGATCGTCTTCTCCAGTGAGTCCCTGTTTTATGTGCCTCACGTACACATTATAGTCTTTTTTTATTTCATACTTCCCTTTTTCTTCTGCATCTCTTTCACATCATCATCATCATCATCATCATCATCATCATCATCATCATCATCATCATCATCATCATCATCATCATCATCATCATCATCATCATCATCATCATCATCATCATCATCATCTTCTTCTTCTTCTTCCCTTCTTCTTCTTCTTCTTCTTCATCAATGTCAGTTTCTGTTTAATGACTTCACGTTGCTCGATGTCATACGAATAACGGTCACCTTCTCTCGTATTGTTTGGCCCCCCGCCTGGAATGCAGCTCAATTCACGTGTTACCTAGATTTCGTTTATTGCACTGAGTTATCTTCCTAAATGGCGATTATTCCAAGTATTTCCATATCACATTCTAGGAACGACTGCACTGTGCTCATTACACTCCTCCCTGCCCTAATGACAGCCCCCCCCCCTCGAGCATAGAAATCTGAGTATAAACATCACGTATGTGTGTATGCGTGTTGACGCCAATTTTCCGTGCATTAAATCCACCCAAAGACGGGAAAGCTGCGTAGGTCAGATGGTTTTTATTTTGTGGTGGGAAGGCGCTTTCCTTGCTACACGGAACTGAGGCCTAAGAAAAGACATTTATGCATTACTAGCAGCATTCATGACCGACTAGAGAGATTATGCCGCTGATAAGTGTCAGTGTTTTTGTGGCATTCAGAAACAGAATTGGCCATGAGTTTGAGAGCTGTTCATGTTAATGATGACGCCGATAAATCAGTTTGAACTACGGTCTGTAGTCGCAGACCGAAAGTTCGTATGAAGATTGGGATCAAACTCTATCAGCCACAGCAGCCTAACCATATAATATTCATTAAATTGCCAACAGGCAGGCTGTAGTATACAGTGGGGTTAAGGGATACACCATACAGCCAATAAAGCTACCAGCTTAAAGCCCAGACAGTCATGTTTCGCCAATATTCTATCGCTACATGACAGAGCTGCAAGGGGTTCGGCTCGCCAGTGGGTCCCCCAGCATTCCATGCGTCCTTCCTGATAGATACTGCAAGTTTGCGATTAATTTCTGAAGAATTGAAAAATCGATACCCTGCGAACTGGAGTATCTACTAGAAAACACAGCAAAAGTTGGGAAAACGCATTGATGAGCCGAACCCCTCGCAGCTGTTTCATGTAGCGACAGTGTCGGCGAAAGATGTGTCTGGGCTTTTAGTTGGTAGCTTTATTGCCTGTATAGTGTATCCTCTAACCGAACTATATACTACAGCCTGCCTATTGGCACTTTAATGAATATTGCATGGCTATGCCGATGTGGCTGATGGAGTTTGGCCCCGATATTCATAGCAACTATTGGTCTGCGATTATAGACCATAGTTCAAAATGATGTACTCCGAGTCAGGAATTAGTTTCTGAGGAAATTAAATATAAACAGATCGTATTCTCTTAGCTTTTTTGCCCAAAGGACTCGAATATTTTAGCGTCAAGAGCTTACGCTTTGATTAAACATCCTCCGGTCGGTACTTGATAGGATCTACGACTGAAGAAAGGAATATAACGGGGCTGACTGCAAGACGATGGAAGACAGCGTAGACTATTTTGGTCAGGAGTTGTAACTTTTTTATTTGACAATGTTTTCCGAGTCCTTACCCTCTTCAATATCTTCTATGTAGTAACCAAGTTAATTAAATGACCACCAGGGTAAGAGCCTAGTTCAGAAAAACGAGAACCCGATTATTGCACGATTGTGTGGGCAACTGGATATCAATCCATGCAAGGACAGGGTCTACCCTTTGAGAACGCTGGTTAATTCCACAAGTGGGCGAATGTGAAAGGAAGACGGGCTGATGAAGGAAGGACAGCACACGACGCGCAGTGGCCGTTGCCTTGCTCTTCTGTGCATCTTCGTGAAGTAGTAGCGCCCATTTTTATCGTCCCAACCACCCACGCAACGTAAACTGAATCAGGAATTACATCTCCGCTGACACCATAATGCGAGACCGCACTGTAATCGGGCAGGGGGCGAGGCGTGGCTGTGTTTCGAAGTTGTATCCAAGTTAGCCTTTGCTTGTGCTTTGGCGATCTGCCCTGATCGCCAAGGGTAATATAAGCGCTCAGTTATGTCTTGGATGCCCCAGCCGTCATGAGCGATCAGTACTCAGTAGGTACTACCAACCGAAGTGGTAATTTCTGACTCATTTGGTCTCACCGGTTGACATGCTGACGGGCTTAAGTTTGCATAACCTTTTTCCAACGCCCCTTTGAACAGAAGAGTGTTTGCGGGCTGTGTGTGTGTCTGTGCTGCCGCCTTGGAAAACCGTACACTTAGACGCACCAAGACCAGTGAACTGTTGATGTCCCTAAAAGATTAGCACACGCCCTTCCTCCAGCTTGAATGAAACACATGCACGCATCAGTTTTGGGTCCAAAAGATCAGCCCTCGGAAACTCGTGGGTTATGAATATACACTTGAAAAACTTTCTAAATCGGTGTAACTGTGACTAATAAATTTAAATAGAATTTTCAATTGAAATCGTAAATATTTTGTCTATATTAGGAGAACTTTCCTTCAGCCAAATTTCTTTGTTAGTACTTTTGATATTGGATTAAAATTATTGTCACATCATCCATGAAATACTCGTGAATGCTTCACGATTTTCAGGGTTTTCAAACGATTGGCCATAAATTGAGATTCCGTTCTATATGTTTATCAACACCTTAAAAATAAAATATTTCTTAAAAGTATTTACCGAAGTAGTTTTTGGATATACATTCTAATGCAGGTGGCCGTTTGCGTCATATTTGTGGATTCACCCAAATATGAAAACTCACTACAGAGAAAAATGAACGTCCATAAGAAAAGTTAGCAATTAATATGATAATAGCAATTAATATAATAAGGTATCTCGTTAAAAAGCGCTTTAATTAGATATTAAGTTGACGAATATAGGCGCACTTTACTAGCGTTTTTCGCTATATTTGTTTACTTAAATGTCTCGTTCTAAGATTGCAAATACACAAAAGAGTGTCCGAATATAAAGTAATATTTTTCAAAAAATGCTTATCTCCTGCCCATTGCGTTCCTAAATCCTGGATTTGCGCAAGCTATACCACACAAAAAGTATCTTATTGCGTGCTTCCATTCTAACATAGGTTGTTCTAGGTGTCTCTCCATAGTATCTTTTACGTATTTTGTTTACGGTCCCAATTTTGGGATCGTAAAACAGAATACTGGTTAACAAGTTTCTTACTGCTTTTTGTGGCAGTAATGTCATAAATTTGCAAAAATACTTCTTAGGCTGAATCCATTTTTTGTTTCTAGAAAGCAATGTGATTCCCTACACTTGCCTTCACCTGATTTTCATTAAGGTCATATTTTCCGGTTACAGAAAAGATTTATTTGAAACGTTTCTTGCTTATATTAATGTTATTTAATGGCACAGTGCACAAAATAATCGTTTTTTTTGTGATAATAAATAGCATAAGAAATTTCTTGGGTATCCGGCAACCTCTGATTTCGCCCAAATTCTGCCTGATTCCCTTCAATATATAAGATTGAACATGCAGTGCTCTTAAGAAAAAGAGCTTCTGAGTATCACATCCACTCAAACACCAAAATAAAAAGACTAAACAAGGCTAAACTAATCACTCAAATTTGGATCACACCTTGCATGAGTTAGGCCATCTACCGTAGTGACACCGTTTAGAATATAGTACCTTATTAAAGTACTCACACCCTTTTCTTCGAAGTTTGGTTCGAAAATTTTTATAAGTACATATTTTTTACCTTTCGAAACACCGGGTCATTGAATGCATTAATCGTGCTAGTGTATGTACTGGAGAACGCCATCTCCAAGACCTAAGGTCGCCGGTTGTTTTTCAAAGCTCTGCTACATGGCAGTGCGCCTTCCTGAGTACCCTATATAAAATAGGCGAAAGTGGCAAATTGTATCCATATGCACCAGGACAGGAAGCCGATAACTCACTTTTCTATCGCCTCTTAAATGCTGTAACTCGCTCTATTTAGATAACTAATAATTCTAATACAATAAAATACAATTCCTAGCACAAATCTCACACAAAACACCAATATTCGCTGTTAGCAATTCAAGAATTTTAAAGGAAATATCTGCGTTTTTAGCGGAACTTGATAACCACATGTGGCCACAGGCCTTCAAAAGATCACGGCGACAGCACAAACCTACCTGAGCAATCGGTGCGAATCGCCAATCAGCGCTGTCTGTTTGAGCCGAAGGGCACCTGTGGTCCACTATTCATTTCATTCCCTATGATTGTTCATCACCACCACCACCACCACCACCACCATTATCATCATAGTCATAATCTTCTTCTTATTCTTCATCATCTTATACTTAGAAATTCCCAGCACTATTCTTTTTCCACTTTAAACGCATTGCTCCCAGTTTCCTTCTTTTAATACCTAAGAAACTATCTAAGTAAGCACTGGATGCAGCGAAGGTTAATAGGCCAACTGTTTCGCGCGCCGTTGTGAACTAAGATATTCTGTTGTCCTTGCAATTTATTCATGCGTGAAATACTTTGCTGTGAGCCTCTCATCTACCCCTGTTAATTTTCTTACCCCATTTTAATCATTTTGACCCCGGTTTTCCAGAATAATTTTTTTTCCCCAATTAATGCACTCTTGAGAATGCCAAAGATAAAATTAATCGTAAGGTCGAACTGGAAAGAATGAGCTTGGGTTCGGTCTTCATACAACCCGGGCGGGGGGAGGGCATTCAGCGGTGTTAAAACAAATCGATGCATTCCATCATTAACTATGCGTCTTGCAGTAGTTGCTAGTCATGATTATTGTTATCCTGTAGGGAAACATCCTGTCATTTCTTTTCATGCCTTCATAACGAGGTCCTCTTCCCGAGACTCGTGTAATACCCATTTTTTCGATAAAGTGGTGTATTTTGAGAACAATGCCAGGGTATGCTCATAGCGCCGATTACGTGTGCACCCATGTTACTGTCACATATTTCCCTCCCCTCTACACTTGAACCTGAAGTTGTCCGTAAAAGTAATCGATATTCATTGTACAGAATATGCCTTAAACGGTGAATTTTCACGAGTGTTATTGGCTGGTATGAATATGGGTATTTTTGCATGAAAACAAGTCTGCTAGCGTATATTAAAATAGCACGAGCCTATGCCCTGCTATTTTTTGATAAAGTTATTCTTTTTGCATGGAGGTATATTAACAGATGGCTGCCAGGACTTAATGACGATGGGAACCTGCGGCAACTGTGCGTGCGTGCATGTGTTTTCAATCAGATTTGCGTGTCCGCCACTTACCAGCAATTGCCTTGTAAACCCAGTCCTAGCGTGCAAGCTGTTTACGACCCTCAAGCCAGCCGTTGACTAAAAGACGCCTGGGTGAACGTCGTTATGGTCTAGATCACAACGAGAGGAAACTAACCCTTGTTCTAGTCAAAGATCCTTCCATGCTGCACTGCTTTTAAGGATTTACGCGCGCATTGGCTGGGCTCGATTTGCAACCTTCTGGTTCCTACCATGAGCGGTGTGTGTGTGTTTGCCCCCTAAACGGGTCGCGTGGTAGATGTGCTGAACCACCAGGAGAGCCAAACCAGGGTGCGGCAGGCATTATTCGGGTTGCGCTCCCATAACAAATGCCGGACATGGGGGGTGTGGTGGCACGCCTAGGGGCGGCTCCGGCGGCGCCAGCCACCCGCGTCTTCTCCCGCATCTGGTCTTCTTGACCCTGTCATGACACCGGGCTCAGATGGATGAGAAGGAGAGAGTTCGGTAGCTGCAACGCAAGTCTACTATCACTTTAAACTAAATCACGCGCAAATCACCGTCCCTGCACCACCCTTCCATGGAGCATACGGTGGACATCGTCGGACTACGACGGTCGAACTGTCATACCTCACGCATTGAGTGAAAGAAAGAAATAGCGGTTTTGAGCCTCTGACAGTGTCGCTTATCCGCTCACCTGCGATAAAAGTTGAGTGTAGGCGTCCGCGGCGTTCGTTTACATCCCGTCTCCCCTTGGCTGTTATATCTACCTCGCTGATCTTAAATTCATTTTGATGAAAACTAATTATCTGATCTTGCACGTATTTTGAAGGCCGATGAGGGTCAACTGCATAGGGTACTGGTGTGAATCGATTGCAGTGTAGTTGAGGCTTATGCCGGGGAGCTGTTAAAACCTGTCTCCCTCACAAAAGGTGCAGTAAGCAAATAGGACTCCTGGCTTTTTTTTCAGTAATCCATTGGTATGGATGCCTTACATGGCCGCCAAACCAAGATACGGGAATAGGAACCACCTCGCTCACTTAAAATATATGGCCTTGCGATAAATGTCATGACGATTAAATACTCCCGTGTCTCCACCATAAAACCAAACCGAAAATAAAATTGAAAATTTAATTTCAGGTTAACTCTATCCCTATCATAAACCTAAACCCTACAGTTACCTCGAACCCAAACTCTTAACATACTGCTGACCCTTACCCTGACCTTGACCTAAACCCTGACCTTAAACCTAACCCTAAACTTAGCCCTAACACTCACCTAAATTCTAAACCTAACTTTCCCCTGAATTAGGCACAAAGTCAGCGGTATTATGGGCAGTTCCGATTCCCGTTTCATGTTTAAGCGGACATGCAAGGCATCCTTGCCACCCCCTTTTTCGGTGACAATTCATTTTGCGATACTCATGGTTTTACTGCTACCTTTCAGGTACATAATCAAGACTCTGGAGCAGTATGTTTCTGGGGACTACTGCTTGGTTTACTTCCACTGGGGCCTTACCAGCCGAAACAAACCCAGCTTCTCCTGGATGATCAAGGCATACAAGGCCTTCGATCGAAAGTGAGCCTTGATAACTTCACTGGTCTGCTATTATGCGATCTACTATCTTGCCATGTCAACGTCAGTTCGCGTGTTTTTATTTACCTGCACCTACTTAATATCATCATCATCATCATCATCATCATCATCATCATCATCATCATCATCATCATCATCATCATCATCATCATCATCATCATCACCACCACCACCACCACCATCATCATCATCATCATCATCAATCACCACCACCATCATCATCAATCGTCGTCGTGGTCGTCATCATCATTCACATCAAGATCCCTCACGACAGATCCGCTAACCCTACTAATTGAGTACCTGCATTGACCCTTATGCGTCGAAACGTCTTTTGCAACGTCTTCTTTTTTACACCCTTTCCGTTGTAGTTTCAAAAAGAACCTCAAGTCGCTGATAATTGTATACCCCACGCGAATGGTGAAAGCCATGTGGAATTTCTTCCGGCCATTCATAAGGTGCGTTGTTTGGCGTTTCATTCCAAAATTGCCAACCCCTACTGTCTTCCTGCACTTAGATGCCTTACAGTTAGACCATGTTAGCTGTAAGTTATGTTTACCGCCTCTGCCTAAATATCCGCCATTAATATACGATCACTAGGACTAGTACAATCGACTGGGCCAGTGCTTGCGTCATGTGGATGGATCGTTTTAATGCAGTTGCGGCACCTCTAAGCTCCCTTACGGCAATGCAGTGTGCTCTGTCCCAGTTGGGCGCGAAGGCGGCCAAAATGAATCTGGAAATAAACCTACCGACGATAAAGATAATCGCCTTGGCTTTCGCGTTTGGACATGTTAACCCTTCTCCCCGCCGGTGGTGATGAAACTTTTGCGCTGGTGGACAGCATCTGCTGCCTTAAGTCGACCATTTAGTTACTAGCCGATCTCATGCAATGTAAACTGAAATTCCAACCTGTGTTTTAGATTAGGAATGATTACTTCAGTCGAATTACAATATTTATTAACCTGCAGCATTCTCCCACGACATTTCAGACGCAATAGGATGGCGGATTTTGAATAATCGTCTTTTTTGGACTCCATAAAAAACCTAACCCTATAAAAATGAGTACCTAGGTAGTGTACATTTCTTCTATACATTTTTTATACCTTTGCAAATTCAAATGTTTTATACCAAACATAACCATTGAATAAGGCGTAATCTGTTATCAAATCAGTACAAATTTTTCACTCCAAGTAAAGTCATATTTTGGTTTTAAAAGTTTCTTATTGTGAATTTTTTAAAGACTATTCAATGTCCACTCGAATTGCGTCGTATCTATTGCAAAATTTTATGAGCATTAAATGTTTTCTTCAATATCATACAGGAATGTACGATAGTTCTTCCATGGAAGGTATATAGTTTTTAGGCAAAGCCTTAAACGCAAATTCAACGGCTGATTAGGGTCAAAATAATTTGGGAATTGCAAAACATTTTAAAGGCCAATCATGATCTCCTTTGAGTAGAAAATTTGAAGAAGACGTGAATACAAGAAAGAATATCTTTGCTTTACTTTTCTATCAATTATATTTCAACTATCAAGGGCATCGAAAATGGATAGGAGAAATGAATGCTGCCTAAGTAGTCTCTTTATCGAGTGGGTTTTCTTTCAGGAGGACGTAACGACATTAGATCAAGAGCTAGCACCATGGTATGCCTCAAATATCTTAAAATTGTGCTCACATAATTAATCCTTCCTAAGCTAAAACGCATTTTGAAGTTTTGATTAACATTGCATGAGATCGGTCACTGTGAAACGTGCAAGGTAACGATGCGATCGACGCCTAATTGGAATCGGCTTGCAAGCAATCTGAACGCCGAGCTGAGAGTGTACGAGGCTGAGATCAAAGCAATCCTATACTGGTGAGACACACTGTGTTCCCGAAGATATACACCGCCTGCCAGTACTGGAACGAGAATTCATGCTCTTCATTCTCCGCATCCATCTGTCTTAGGGCAGCTTCAACCCATAAACTGTATAGTCGGTCAGGAATTCAGTCCCTCAACCCCTTTCTCCTTGACGATTAAAATAGCGACTTTTGGATTCCAATTATCCAACAAGATTGGAATTTATCTTTTTTGCATGACCAAAGGCAGCTCTGTATCGTGATCCAGAAATCGGGCATCTGCGGTATCGCGGGAAATCCACGTCAATTTATGTCGTGGTTTATTGGTTTCTTTAGGAGGGTATGAACTTTGATGCATTAGCATGCATACCTGGCCACTTATTGGTGGCCGCACAAAACTGCTCAGCGCTACGGTCATATCTGCGAAACTCGCTCACTGCCGAACTACTATGGTCATGTAGCCATCCGATAAAGTTGTTTTTGTGCCAATGATAGTGTTGGCAGCGAACTGCGAGTCTTGCTGTAGCACTCTCCGTTTTTACGACGATGGGCAAGACGATGTACTACAAGTCATTAGTACTATAATTTACTGCAGGCAAAAAATCATCTTTACCTCTTTTGAACTCACACCCCTTATCTTCTGAAAAAAACCGTTTTCAATTAGGATGGACAAACCCGCAGACAGAATATGATGAACGCGCATTTACAACAAAAGCTGCATTCTGAACCCTGTCTTAACTGATCGGCCCTTAAAAATTTAATTGTTTCCTTCAGCGCAAAAATGACGAAAAAATTGGTTTACGTAGACAGTCTTCGTGAATTGGAGAAGCACCTCCCGGTCCGACAACTCATGCTTCCATCGCGAATTCGCGCGTAAGTCCTGCCCCATCCGTAGTCGCTGACCAATAGTAATCAAGTCCTGCATTTTTATTCTGTTGGTAGTCTGCGGTAAATCATGCTCGTTTTTTCGCTGTAATTTGCCTCAGGTATGACGAAAAGGTCAGCATCAGGGGGCTAGCAGTACCGAGCATTCCAGACGATGTGTCTGTCATGTACGATGTTGAAACGGATGACCAGGACCGTCTTCCACAACAACAATTTGGAGTTTCCCTACAGTAGTACGTGTACTTTGCACCACGACAAATCTACCTAACATCTGCCTTTCATGACTAATGTATTTGGAGGCTTTCTCGTTTTATTTTCCTCTTTTGCTTCTCACCCCCCCTCTCTCACAGCATCAAGGCAAATAACGGCGGTCGCCCAATCCCTATCGTGGTTGAAGATACCATCACCTATCTACGCGATTACGGTAAGGTTGTTATCTTTGCGAGCACCGTTCTCCTCACCACGGTCCAGCCTGGAGCTCTTAGCTAGCAATAAACGTTTACCCTTGTTGTCTAACTTATCACACAGACAGCACAGGTCCTATCCGCAAGCCCAGACACCTGTTTCGTCAATATTGTGCCCCTGTATGACACAGTTTTCGGATCACCAGTCGCGCACACAGCATCCTCCGTGTGTTTCCCGGCAGATACTCCAGTTGTGAAATTTCGCTTTTTTTCATTTTCTTTAGAAATTAATCGCTAACTTGGTGTAAATCGTTCGCAGTGAAGCTTTCTAAGACTTTAAAAGTTGATATGAGTATCGGAGCCGAAATCCATCAGCTTCAGCGGAACAACCGTTGACATTTAAAAACTGCAGCCTATACAGTAGCTGTCCTAACTCAGGAAATCTTATGGATTTCAGGTCCTCATTAAACCTTTCACTCACTGAAAGTCGTGTTTTTTAAAAAGTTCCGATTGTGAGAATATGTAAGAGTCTGCAATGTCAATTCTAATGGCCTCGTATCTGCCTCATGAAATATACAGTGTAGACCATATCCCTTGCCAAATTCTATGGATACTATGGTATCTTCTTAATAGTATAGAGGAATGAATGCTTTTCTTTACGCGAAAAGTATATAGCTCTTAGACTGAAAATCCTAAGTGCAACTTCAACGACTGCTTGGACTCCGAATTATGCGGGAATTGAAAAACCCTGTAAAGCTTTACTATACCCTTCCTTTGAGTATAAACTTTGAATAAAAACTGAACTTCTACAAAAAGAGTGCATGAACGGACATTGTTGGGCGTCTTTTGATAAACCAATATTTACCTTTATAAAGATTTCGGAACTCAGCGGAAAAATGCCTGCCACTTATGTCTTCATTTTTGCCAACGGTGATTGTTAAAGACAGCCGAAAAGAGGTCTATTCGAAAGCCACTAATAAGTATACTAACCCCAGTAAGGTAATGCCCCCTTATCGGAGACGCGTTTCAGAATTTTGTCTAACAGTTTTTGACTGCAGTTCTATTTAAATTTTTATAGTTACTTCCTTAGTATCAGTTACCGTTGCGCCTGTGTCTTTTAACGTCATGTTATTCGTTGCTCCGGGATCTTGCTCTCCTGAAAATCGGTTCCCATGTCCACTCGCGAATTGTCACTGACACCGCCAACAGAAACTGAAATGAAACTGAAACTGAAATGAAAATGACGCAGAAACTGAAATGACCATGTAGGGCCTCTCGAAGGACGCAATGGAAGAGGAAAGCTAGGACGCCTTTTGTCCTGACAGAGAGGCCTTATCGACGAGATATTAACGGGGAAATCAAACTGTAGAGAAAGGGCATTTATTAAAACCGAAAGCCTGTAACCCATATTGCCAATTTCCCTACAGCCTTCCACCCATCTTTTGTTTATCTCTGCATTAAATGCGGTTCCGCTAACATCACTCAACGCAGTTTATTGTGATTCTCTTTTGAGGAAGCACAGTCTGCCCTTGATCTCATTTTTTCGCCTCCTGCAAACTTTCCCTAGGCGGGTCATGTGGTCAATGCGCCTCACATGGGGGAGAGGGGAGGGCGGGGGTGTGCGGATTCCTGCAGCGCCAGTTACCTGCACCGTCTGCCGCGCCCCCGGTCTTCTTGCCTTCTTAATGACACCGGACCGAGGTGGGTGTGAGAGGCGAAGAATGTGCGGTAAATACTTGCGCATATCTACTATAACCTGCTTGACGCGCACGGCACCGTCCCTGCGCTCACCGTGCCGTGGCGCACGCAGGTGGATTCGTCGGCAACGAAGGTCGAACCTTGTGGGGTAGAACCATACTCGCAGCACAGGTACTAGATGAAAGCCCAGACACGTGTTTCGTCGGTATTCTGCCACTGTCTAACACATCTGCGAGGGCGCCGGCTCATAAGTAGATCCCCCAACATTCCCTGCGTGCTTTCTGGTAGATGCTCCAGTTTACAAACTTGCTTTTTTTACTTTCCCCAGAAATGTCTCGCTAACTTGGGGTAATTCAGTCTCTTTGATGGTTTATAGGCATAGACTGAAAGTGAAATAATCGTTTAATATTTATTAAACTGCCAACAGGCAGCCAGTTGTGTATTTGGCTGGTTTCGGGTGAAAGCGTCGTAAATTTCTTTTCGAGGAAGCACATTCCGCTCTTGATTGTGTTTTTGTTGTATCCTACGAATGCTGCCTCGAAGTGAACGCTGGGCAAACATATTAGACAACCTGGCTTTGCACAAATTAGCTTTATCTACCATCTGATTGGCTAGAAATTCAAAATTCTTGGCTATCTTCTGCGTGTCGGTTCCGCCGTGCTCTGAACTTTTTTGTGACGCTGCCTGTTGGTTCAGCAGAAGACTATAGCCTGAAAATGTGAGGCTGCGGTCGAGGTACTCCTCCGCCAACCTAATTTCCTACGCTCAAATGACCTGAGCTGCTCGAGACCTTTGCAACTGGCTAGCTGATTGAAGTGCATGCAGTGGTATGACCGGCTGACAACATAACAAAGGGCTCATTCAGTTTCCTTGCCTTTGTGGACCATACTTTTCGATCCGGGAGTTGTTGATACGTCCTGTAGGCGCTCAACAAAGCAGAGCTACCAACGAAAACGGATTTGTCCATATCCCGTCATGAACTCAAGATATGGTGACTTAATTCCCTCCTCATGTACCTCTCTTTTCTACCTATTTATTTTATAGTCGTTGCATTTTGTTTTTTTTACTCCAGGTCTCAACACACCGGGGTTGTTTCTACGTTCAACGGGCGTGCTCTCATTGAGGGAAGTTCAAATGATGTACAATCATGGTGCGTACAAAGACTTGCAAACTTGCAAACCTTATCTTTTTGTTTCACACAATATAATTTGCCCCTCCCTTATCCTCACTTTACCCGTCTTCCCGATCCTGGATAGGTGATTTTGTGGATCTTTACGACTTTGAGGATCCGCACTTGGCTGCAATGTTGCTAAAAACGTTTCTGCATGAGCTTTCGGAACCTCTCCTCACCTACGAACTGTTCGACGATATTGTCGAAATCAGCAGTAAGTTCGAGTAATATCACTTCCGACCATCGGTTTCATCACCGCCATCAAGTTTGACTAATCTTTGCCGTAATTATCATGATCACACAACAACTTAGCAGGTTTACAGGCATTTCCTACCGAAGCTCACGAAGCATTCACTGCTATTTTTACATACGTAGTAGACATGGGCTATTTCGACCACGAGTTAACTCGCGCAGTTGGTCATCCGGGCCAAATGTATTAATGTCCTTTCATAGTACAATGCAGAAAAACTATAGACTGCTCTGGGATATTAAATAGCTTAGGAATTTTCTTGAATGTCCGGCAACCTCCGAATTCGCCCAAATCTTGTCTGTTTTCCTTAAATATACTGCAGTAAAGATACAGCGTTCTTGAGCAAAAGTGCATTCTGAGTCCCAAATCCACTCAACAAACAAAAATAACAATACTAATCGTGCGCTTAACTTATCAATCAAATTTTCCGAAAACATTGCATAAGTTAGGTCACTTACTGTAGGTAGGAAGAGCTTATTTAACAGCGATTCGCACTAGCTGTCATACTGCCATCTTCTGACTCTGCGGCATTTTAATGGGCGTACACCGATCCAATTGACTTCCTGAAACAACCGAGTTTCGCATGGGTGATAGGAGTCACGACCGAGCAACAACCTAACCAGGCCGAAGTCGGCCAAGCTATAATACCACCCATGCGAAGCTTGTTTGCGTCGGAAAACCAATTGAATCGATGTGCGCCCATTCCTGTTTGAATAAATACCCGATCTGCAGCGACAGAGGATGACAGGTGGTGGGAAACTGATTATCTTTGGTTCGATGAAGTGCTTGTGACCGATCTGCTAGTCCCAGTGTGTGGACTGTCTGCGCCATGGTCGAGCACATGTTTGTGTTTCCAGTCCCAGCTGGTAGTCAGGGTTATGATGGGCGGAATGAAGGCCAAATAAGTCCGAAACAGACTGTATCAATCTGCTCATATTTTCTTTCGTCTCTCCTCTCTCTCAGGCAAACTTCGGCCTGGTCGCTTGTTCGTGACCTTTGCCACCCATACGAAGCTTGTTTGCTTCGGGAAGCCAATTGGATCGGTGTGCGCCCATTCCTGAGTTAATAAATACCCGATCTGCAGTGACAGAAAGTGACAAGGGGCGAGGCACTGACGAAATTTGGTTTGATTAAGTGCTTATGACCCATGGGGTAAACCCCAGTTGCCTCCAAACTTTGCCATCCCCCTCTGATAATATATATATATATATATATATATATATACACTCACAATAAATGAGTAGACATTTAAGCAAATTAAGTGAACAAGCCGATGGCTGCTTATTCTACCCATGTCATAATCAATACAATGTCTTTTCAATTAACCTTATGTATATGTGGCACACCTGGGATTCGAACCCGCGACCTTTGGTAATTGAGTCAAACGCTCTACCATTGAGCCACGGGCTCGTTGACTGGCTGATGACGGCTAATAAGCCAGAAATGGCCATTCCGGTCTCCCTTGTCTTTGTCGGTTCCACTCTATCATATGCTACACGTCGCTATGCGACCTCCTGCGAGGGCTCTAATGTGAGCTCCAGGGCACAACGGAACATACATGTTCCTTAAGCAGATCGGTGAGCCGCACACTTTCATCATATTCCCGATCGCAACCGACAAAACAACGAGCCTGTGGCTCAATGGTAGAGCGTTTGACTCAATTACCAAAGGTCGCGGGTTCGAATCCCAGGTGTGCCACACTTGGGATTGGGTATGACTGGCTGATGACGGCTAATAAGCCAGAAATGGCCATTCCGGTCTCCCTTGTCTTTGTCGGTTCCACTCTGCGTCTTGCCTGTTGCACTCTTAGCAACATATTTGTGCTATATATATGGAATGTGTCCTATGACACAACGTTCGTTTATCGCCGGTAGGTAACTGGCGGGCGGACAAATGGGATCGAGTGAGATCCTTACCACATTAGTGAGTGTTACGCACTTGTTTGGCTTGTTTATGTACCTCACTGCACAAGGCATATGATGTACTGATGATCGGTAATGACCGTGAAACAGCTGTCTGCGTCTTGCCTGTTGCACTCTTAGCAACATATTTGTGCTATATATATGGTATGTGTCCTATGACACAACGTTCGTTTATCGCCGGTAGGTAACTGGCGGGCGGACAAATGGGATCGAGTGAGATCCTTACCACATTAGTGAGTGTTACGCACTTGTTTGGCTTATATATATATATAAGACAAGGGAGACCGGAATGGCCATTTCTGGCTTATTAGCCGTCATCAGCCAGTCATACCCAATCCCAAGTGTGAAACACCTATCATCATATATATATATATATATATAATGTACGTAATGAAATTATATACATACCATATTGGGAATGCGTTGACTGACGAGCTTTCTGAACGTGCTCGTCTCTTTGCGCCATGGTGCTCAATCTAGAGCTCTTGCAGGCAGTTGCGTAGCGGCCACGAATATATGCAAAAAGGAATATATATTAAGACAAGGGAGACTGAGATGGTCATTTCTGGCTTATTAGCCCTCGTCAGTCAGCCTTAAGCAAACTAAGATTCGCGGGCCCCGAGTCTCACACCCGCGCTCTTCGGTTATTGTCTAACTGTCCATCCCTGAGTCGCAGGCTGTTATCCCTTCTCTTGCGATCGGAAACATTAACTATGTTTAACTTGTGTTTTCCTAATGAGTTACGGAACCGGCTGCTCTGTTGATACACGGGGTTAAGGCGGCAAGTAAAGCAAGACGGCGCGAGAACTGATCGGGCCTCCTGGGACTGCGACGCCCGCTCTTTTGCTCCTGCAATCGACCTGGCTTGAGATCTTGAAACCGCTCGACCTCTCTTGAGGACGCAACAATTATCTATGAGAAGACCGATAAAAGAGACTATCAGTGGGCAATCGAAGGACCTGTGCAGAAGTCTATATCCTTTTCATCCCAGTATCTGCCATGGTACGCTCAATTGCGAACCTGAAACGTCCGCAATCGATTTATGAGAAGTAGATGCGGTCGTCAGGACAAGAACTTTATTCACCCGACGGTTCCGATTCGTGATCGAAGCCATTGATAGAGACAGCGTCAGATACGGTCACTTCCTGTACAGAGAATGGCAGTATTCATAGGATGCAGTCGCTATGCTACCGCATGCCTGTGACACCAAAGATGATCGCCCTCTGGTGTGATAATGGCTTGATCACCTGCATTCGCGTCGTTAATCTTGAAAATTTCATCATCAGTGTTTAATCTTGGGAGCTTGATTGCTCGACCATCTAGCTCACCGGCATTGGCGTGGGAAACAGTGCTCGCATGCGCGCTCCCACAGTGGCTTATTACTTTAACTGAACTGTGTCTCAGCCCCGCGCATTTGGGTGGTCAGGTCATTGCATGTTTTACTAGCAACTCAAGCAACTCGTGGTTCACGCGGTTGCTCTGCCCTCGCGAGAATTTCGACATCATCAAGGTTGAATGTGTGGCCGGGTCTCGTCGCAATTCTCCTCGATTACTTCCTGGGACTCATATTTTCGCTTGCATCGGAGATTGATTTATCCCTATTTGCTACCCTTGCAATGGGCATATTTGTGCATCCAATGTACTGGGGAAAATAGGGGCCACGGGGTCGGCCATCTCTATGCTCTGTTCACTCGACCGTATCCCTTCCCAGCTTCGGGTAACCAGGAGCTTGAATGACGTCCTCTTTTAGAACAATCGTTGGATTTCAAAAAAAGTAATTGTTGTCAGGAGCCTGTTTCTGACAATGAAAACTACCATATTGGACGAACTGACTTTGGTAGAGATGTCTTGTGTGACCGCCTTAACCGGTCACGGGAATAGGAACCATCCCGCATTTTTTAAAATAGGTGGCCCCTCCGTTAAATTTCAGGAATGGTAAATAAACCCTTGTCTTAACGCTAGCACTACCACTAAACTGTCACCTTACTCTTAACCCTAGCCTTGCCCTAAACCTAAGACCCACAGTTAACGCGATAATACCTTTAGCCTTATCACAACCCTACTCCCAAACTCGCACCTTCACCTCAAACTTAAACCTAACCCTCATCTTAATCCTAAGCATAATTTCCTTGGAATTTAGCGCAATGCCACATGTATTGTGGGTGTCTTTTTTTCCCATATCCGGTTTAAGCGGCCATACAAGGCATCCATACCCTGGCTTTTTCGAATTTTCCTCGGTAAATTGGTGCCGGAAAGATTTTGTATGTCAATGCGCGAGACAACAGGGATAATGAAAAAAAGGAACTAGGCAGTTCCACGTGTACGGCAAAACCCTTCCTTGCAGTAAAGACACCGGAGAAAGCCCACCCTCTCATGGTCAAATAGCCCAGACCTAATCTGTGATAACCGAAGCATAAGCCGGCAATAGTTGATGAAAGTTTTCCCAAGTTGCATCACGAGCTGACGTCTCGAGCACAAACTTATGGCCTTTGACCCGGTAATTCTCCCCCTCCAGAAGATACACTGACCCTTAAACAAACACTTACCGCGCGCATTGGCTGCTTTTTATGATCGATTACCTTGTGATTGTTCACCCTCTCAGATGTTTTCTTGAGTCTTCTGGAATAACCTTACAATGTTCATGTCTTTATTTTGTCCACACTGAAGCAAATAACTCTCCAGGTGCGTGAAATTGCCGTTCCTCGCACATCTCACCGCCCTCCCCCCAGTTTTCACCTCGTTCACCCACCTGCTGAGAAACGGGAAACCTCAAATTTGCCACTAATCGAATGTCCTGGTCTTGTTTGTTTTTTTCCTTAAGAGGGTGCTCATTCCTTAGTTTCTGTCTCATGTCAAGACGCATGTCTTCATCCCGTGTGCGGTCATCTTCACTAATATCTTGCAGTGTTTCATTTTTTTACTTGTGAGAAGCTGTGTGCCTAGTGTTTCATTTTTGCTCTTTAGAAGCATCGGCTCGCTCAAGGATTACTCAGCTTCGTAATTTGATTACTCGTCAGCTACCGGTGGACAACTATGCAATCCTGTCCTATATAATGAAATTCCTCACCGAAGTTCGTTTCTACAGTTTATTTTAGCTATTCTTGTCCGTTATCTTTTACTGACTTTCTATGCACTTCTAAATGTGTGACATGTACGCCGAACGTGGTACCGAATTTACCTGATTCTCTGAATAGGACTGTCTGCTGGCCGATATTACAGAAAGCGACCAGTCCAACTGCGGTAGAGTTAAGCCAACGATTAGCTGCGCACTTAAAATTTGAGGCCGACTTGGAGATGTTCGATCCCTGCAGCCTGAGAACCGTCTGTCGAGTACGGCCACTGACTTAGTTTCGATTGAAACAGTCCGCTCTCGCTGGGAAGACATCACGAGGATGCGTCAGGTCCTTGAAGAAAGATGGCTGAGGTGGTTTTGTACGCGTTCTTTGTCGTCTGCCTCATGCGATCAGTGTTGCTGCCTACCATTCGACATCTTTGTCCGCCCAGAGGCCTCTTATAGGCGGCCAACTCAAAACCTCGCTAGAGGCAGATGGTCAAGACGTAGAAGTGGTTCCTAGATCTTCTGGATTTGGTTCCCGTCGTTAGAGGAGAGAATGTTTGAAGCCCGAAGCCGCCGCTGGTCACGCAAGGAACAGTACTGCTCGCCGCACATAGGGGTTCGCTAGATCTGGCACGGCCACAACTGTTTCAAGTACGGGTATGAGCAGCCTGAGAAATAGGAGAGGAGGTTGAGGCACCAGCTAATCCGCCCCTTTGATCCGCGTCTTTGATTAATTCCGATGTTAATATGCGCAATAGTTAGTACGCGGTTTCTAATTCACAGGTTTTATTGTAGAACTGGACAGTAATTCAACTTTGGGCATTCGCGGTGTTTTCTGTCTTTACAAATCACGAAATAAAACATACCTACTCTAATGCTGTAAGTATTATTTTATTATAGGTTTTAGAACACTCTTCACATAATCGGGTCACGGCGGCCAACCTGGCTGTTGTATTTGCCCCGAATCTTATCTGGTCTCGGCATACAATCACAATGCCCATACAGAGTCTCCTGAACGCCTTCACCCAGCTGCTTATCACCCACTACGAGAGTATATTTGTGAAGTGACTTCAGTCCAGTTTTCCTTCTGACAGTGATAATACAACAACCGGTGATGGGGATCCGCGCCCGGTCCACTTATCTCACATCACCTTTCTTCCCGTCACTAACCGTGCTGCTTTCATCCAACATGCCAATTAACTTTCTTGTAACTTTTATCTTTTGGTGATGGGGTTCCTTCGGTATTTTTTGCCTTTCAGCATGTGTGCACGTGTGCTGTGAGCCATCTCTATCCGCATAATACTGGTGTCTATAAAAGACGGATTCATAGCATTTTCCCATCTACCGGTTTTTTGTAAAGATACATAACTTCCATTATTTTCATCTGGAAATTCGCTTCTCTAGGTATTTATTCATAAGAACTTCGGCTTTTATCTGTTTATCTGCTGTCATTCTCTGTCGAATTGCGGACTCATATGTAAAGAGGAATACCAATTATTTGTTGAGGTTGCCACGTAGTTCCCAGAGGCCGGAATTAGAGCCTTTAGGGGTTGTGTCAGTTGAACTTATACACGACCTTTTAACTCTTGCTAGACGCTGTTTTTTTGCGCGACGACGTCCACCATGTGCTTTTACGGATTGGTTCTCGCCGCTAGTGACTTCCGCGTGAATTAATTTACCAAAACCGAGGATTATTACGTGTATACAAATGGATTGGTAATGTTGTCCTCTCCCGCTAGGTACGTTTACTTGACTCTTTCTACTCAGTTGGCCAAGTAGCGTGCGCCAGAAACCATCACAACAGACTGGGTATTTATGTTACTAAACCCCCTCCCAACGTTCTCGCCGATTTTGCGATGACAAACTGTAAGAAGCAACGCGCCCGCGGTGATGTGTTTTTTCGACACCGAAGGAGTTGTTGCAATTGAATTTTTTGCTCATGACACCACAGTGAACCAAGATTACTATCTGCAAGTGCTGAAGCTATTCTGTGATGCCATTAAAAAAACAACCTGCATCGTGGCGATCGGGGTACTGGGTACTTCCTCGCGTCTGCCCCCACGGCGTTCAAAATCAACCAGTTGTTCGGCACCAACGGCATGATAGCATTTTCACTCCTCCTTTACTCCCTCGACCTAGCCCCCACCCATGGGTCTTTTTATTCTCAAGAATGAAGAAAACGCTAAAGAAGAGCGTTTTCAGAACGTAGACGAGGTTGGGAAAAAAATCGCTGGACAGACTTAACTGAAGTAGTTCAGAAGCATATAAAAAAATGGGCATGACCGGGGAATAACCCATTGGGGCACGTGCATGTCATCAAATGCTCAGTATTTTGAAGAGGATTAATGCTTTTAAGATGTTATCTCGTATACTGAAGCGAGCATTCCCGGCATCTAACACATTGCCTCCTCACACACACACACACACACACCAGCCTCCGATGGGAAGGCAATGCCAGAATGATCGGAGGGATCTGTGGCATAGTGACTGACAGCCAACCGGCCCGTGCATGCGTGTCAACAGCCGTCCGGTCCCCGAAAAAAATGCACCAGCTTTTTCACAAAAAGAGCACCTCGAGTCTCACGTTTGTGAGGGTACCCTAGAAACCACATTAAGAAGAAGCACTGAAGCTGGACTCTTAGCCCTCGACCAAGTCATTCGTCATACACAATACTGACCACAAGGACCAACTTGTTTAGTCACTTGTAAAAACGTGAAGACGGCCGATGCAGTAATCTGAAATATACCGGTTGTCTATCAGCCGTAGCACAGTTAGCCAATTTGTACATAATTTGCAGTCTAAACGAGGGGGAGTATGTTTCTGTGTGGGACATGGTCTAAATAAACACCTTACCCCTCCTACAGACTTAGTTTTGACGCTCTCAAGATGAGTGTGACCAGCCAATTTTGGGATTTGCAGGCTTAAGCCACTACCCACCTAGAGGTAACGCCTATCCAATCCGGGATTCAGACCTCTGGCCCGATAATGCAAAAACTGGGGCGGTGGGCCGCATGCAGCGAACGCGCCTCCGTCCTGAGCTTTACTGTAACTTTTCAATCTACGAAAAGTTAAATATTGCATTTCAAAAGCTCCGACTGACAAGAGTCGGTTGAAAAACCTTCGTCCCAAGTCAGCTAGCATTGTACATTTTGTCCCGGTACAGTGCCTTCCGTAACTAGAGTCACATGTGTTTTGAAAGTCATTGCACCCTCGTCCAAGCATGCTGCGCGGTCCATCGTACGAGGCAGACTGTTCCATTCCCGCTGTCCACGAGACATGGGTTGTAAAATGCGCATAACACGCAGCTGCAAAGATAAGCAACCATAGTGTCTTCCTCAGCTCGATGAACTTCAAAAAGTTGCAATTGGATGGAGTCAGCAAGGGCCAGCTGCCCTGGTATGATCGTTTGCTGCATGTCGGTTGCGTAAGGAGGGCAGTTAAGTTAGTTTGAGCAAAGAGATCTGCATTTTTTTCGATTGAGACTGTCATAAAGTCATGTTGAGTGTTTAGCTGGAAAAATAAATCAATCGCCGATACTACTCGTGGATTAAGAGAAATGTCCTCCATTACATGTGAATCTTTGGTTTTTGTTTTTTTCAGTCTGCCGACAAATATTCAGTGACAACTCTAACGGACTATCGCGGGCTTTTTGTATTTGAGCCGCCATTTTTTTGCTCTCCTTCACGTGGGCATTTTTCTGCATTTGTATACTACTCGGCCTATTTTGTTTTGATATTTTTGACTTTTTGTTTACTTTGTCTGAACTACGATCATAAAGGTCATCTGTACAGTATGCCAGCAACTTTCTTAATGAACTTAAATCTAAAAATTTACCGACCACTTTCCATGACACCGGTTGTTGTACTTTTTGGTCATTATGTCGAATTTGTGATCCTCGCGTGCCAAATTTATCTCGGTTTCATCAACAAAGCCCTATAAAGTGGAAGAAATATCGCTGCGGTATGCAAATCGCTCGCAAGTGTCAACCAAATAACAAATGGTCAATTGCATGCTTCCTGTCGACAAACTATCGTTCGATATTGAACAAAATCTACGATATGGAGCTACT
>WEDG01009661.1:0-50074 GCA_017591395.1 Schistocephalus solidus | reverse complement strand
TTACGAGTGAATTGTCGGGTCTTCGGCAAGAAGAGTGTAGGCCTAAATATCACTGAAGATGTTGTTCGCCTTATTAACGTAGTCATCTTTATCCATGGTAACAGTAGCAACACCTTTGTCAGCAGGAACGACGACAATATTTTCATCTGATTTCAGTGATCGTAATCCTTGCGCTTCGTCGGCAGGTAGGGCTTGCTGGCACCTGTTTTGCCGAAGGATACCAGTGGTTTAGCTGCGTTTGTCCACGCGCATGTCATCTGGAAGGGCAGAAGTCAGTAGAATGAATTTAAGGCCTGCTAGGAAGTTGGTAGGTGT
This sequence comes from Schistocephalus solidus, assembly GCA_017591395.1. Lineage (NCBI taxonomy): Eukaryota > Metazoa > Platyhelminthes > Cestoda > Diphyllobothriidea > Diphyllobothriidae > Schistocephalus > Schistocephalus solidus. Next base: position 49,759 of record WEDG01009661.1, on the reverse strand, counting down.
AGTGTTCATGGGGTTGAATCCCAATCCCTTCGATAGAAGGTTGGGTTCAGCAGGCGAGAGATTCCTTTAAGAAAGGGTAACAACTCGAGTGGCAATGAACTCCCATGGATACTACACCTACCAACTTCCTAGCCGGCCTTGAATCCATTCTATTGACTTCTGCCCTTCCAGATGACATGCGCGCGGACATGCGAAGCTGTGCCAACAGTATCCTTCGACAAAATAAGACTTTACCGAGAGCACTTAATAAAACCTCTCCTACAAAACCAATGCTTTACGTAGGAAGTCAAGTTCTTCTGGCTCATCTTTTTAATTATCGGTAGCATGGTTAAACGTCAATTCCTACGTTAACTATCATCGCAATAATTTAGCCCAGAGTGCTATAGATGGAGACGCAAGGGTGTTTTAGTGGGCATTGATTTGTAGTTCATGAGATGTAGATTTAAAAAACGACTGTCAAAGCTGAGCTGAAAGGGTGTTTTTGCAAAACAGCGTCAAAATTGGTCTTCAGTCTGCAAGGGCGCTTGACATTGCGGCAAAAGCTGTGGTGCCAAGAGTAACAAAAAAATTTTCCTTCCCCATATGGATCATTTCCTTCAACTTATGTGCATCACGAGCATTGCCTTCTGATAGACATCTATCCCCTTCAGCTTCGACTAAGCACGAAATCACAGGGCACCTATGGTTCTTTGTTTCACGCACAAACCACCTACTAACCGTCCCAGCCACCATGCCTACCTCAGTGTTTCACATTTGTGACCGGTGTCCAGTGTGTGCATGGGCACCTGGGATAGACTCTCTCGACTCCTTACTGGTTAATGATGCCCGTATGTGCCGGTTAAGACGGATTTCACGTTGCAGAGGAACTGACAATCTTGTGTGCATCGGGTCAGAATCTATATAAGGGTATTCAGGGGCATATATATTTTGTATTTCGTGTCCCCTACAACGTCACAGAAGTAGTCCGTTGTTTCTAGCTCGGGTACGTTTTTAAACAGTGATGATACATCTAGCGAGACCCTTCTTCATCCACCAACGTTCCTATTCTTTATAGCGTTAACAAAATAGCAGGTTTCTTTTAGAATGTGAGAATATAGGTAACTTTCAAGTGGCTAAATTTAAGACGCTTGTTCTCCAGGTCATCGTGAGACCTGAAGCAGGTGTGCACATTTTTTAAAAATAAACACCTGCCAAAAATCCACATTGCTCAAGGAATATGGACTAATTGGTTTCTCCTGTTAATGGCTGACATCGTGAAATGATATCCTGTTTGGATTAGTTGTCGCCTCTTCCATCTTTCTTTCAGGTTGCCATACACAGAGTTCAGTTAACTGTGACGGTTAATGATTCTTCTTCGTAAATATTCTCTAAATCTCTCAGACTTTAGCGGGATTGGAGGCACCAAGGTGGCTTTTGTCCGAGGCAAAGTTGTGCTCCGTTTCAAGCATATTGGGGAGAACCGATTAACTTCAAAAGCTAGAAGCTTATTGGTGGATCGCCAAGTTTATGTGATAGGAGAAATTAACCCTGTAAAAAGTCTGACACGCGCAATTTATTCAACTTTGTTGGCATTGGACAATGCGGCCGCAGTAACAGCGAAAGAAAGCAAAATGACCACAGAGGTGGTCTTGCCCTGATTCTCTGACCTCCCCAATTTGCACAAAGAGGGTTCTCCTCTGCGAAAAAATTATACGGCTCGCAGACACTCCAGCGTATGCAGTGGCAAAGAAGCTGTTTCGGCGCCTCAAATCTCTGACAGCTGATTCAGATACCACCATCCATTTGTCCACACAATTGTAGGAGAAATATAAGAGTGTGGGCCTCCTGCAAAAATGAGATCCTGGGATATTTTGCTGCTACGCCACTATTTACTTCTATCCCCCAGGAACTTGGAGTCGAGACCTTTGAACAATTAATATGAAGAAAACACGCCCAAGACATTCATCAATTGAAGTTCTGTCTCAGGACGCACTGTACCTTTTATGGAACAATCTGCAAGCAGGTAAAAGGAACAGCAATGCGTTCACTGATCTCCGGACTCACATGCCAGTCGGTCCTACAACGGCTTGGGTCACTGGTCTTCCTACACCAAAGACGACAATTCTGGACTTGGCATTAAATAACACCTTCATCGTTTTTAAACGGAATCAGATGATTACATTCAAAGAACGTATAAACTGCATTTTGACGGAAATCCACTGGAGGAAGAAAACAGCAAGCTGACATTACTGGATCTACACGTCTGCCGCTAAGATGTTTTGGTCAATAGACAAAATATTCAGATACCACCATCCGTTTTTCCACACAATTGTTGGAGAAATGTAAGGGGTTGTGCCTCCTGCAAAATGAGATCCTGGGAAATTTTGCTGCTACGTCACTATTTACTTCTATCCCCCAGGATCTGGGAGTCAAGACCTTCAAACCATTCCCACGAGGCAAATACAGTGGTCTACAGTGCTGCCGCTTAGATGTTTTTGGCCAAAAGACAAAGCTACATAAACGACGCTGGTCGTAAACAACAACAGCAAACACTAAATCAGGCAGGAACTTCATTTGCGTGTTTGTGCTATATTGGCGTTAAAAACGTCTGAGGGCTATCAGAAGCATCTTCGCACCACTGGGAATATGTGTCACATACCGATCGGAGCCACCCATTATGTCCAGAAATTTAACAGTGTGCATCACTCATTCAAATTTTCTGCAGAGTCTGAAGTGGGTAAAGACATTTCGTTCCTTGATGGCCGTCTACAAAGGCAAGAGGATGGATCTATCGAATGAAGGATATTCCAAAAAGAAAACCTTGACGGGATAATACATCCATTTTCACAATTTTGTTCTCCTCAACGTAAAGGGAAATTAAGTCCAGGGACTGGAAGCTAAGGTGCGACGCATCTGCTCCCCTGAAATGGTTGAAGCAGAGCTCCAGCAGCCGCAGGACACGCTTCGTAAAACGGATACCCAGAAATATAAATCCTCAATAATATTTGGGAACACACCACAAAGTGTATCACCTTCACTGCAGAAAAGAAAGACGTTTTCATAAGACTACCCTTCCTAGGGGATGCAACCAGCGAACTTGTAAGACGACGCCAGAAGTCAGCCATGACAAACGCCTTTCCCTCAGCAAATCTATGGGTATAATTTACGAGCTCTCCCCTCCTACGCGTAGTAGGTAAAGATCGACTCGCATTGATGAACAAATTAATGTGTATTTACTCATTCACTTGCTTTTGTGGAGCGGGATACATGTGCCGTATAGCGAGGTGCCTGGAAAAGAGGGTAAATGAACACATACCTACCTGGTTAGAAAAAGGTGAAAGTAGATCAATGCCGAGTTCCATTCTCGCGCATCCAGTTGATACTACTCACCACGTTGACCCCAGATAAGCCTTTAAGTTTGTCTACCAGACACCAGTCAACTTATTTAAAGAATTACAACAACGAGTGCACGCGAGAGTCGAGGCCGTGGTCATACGCCTAACAAACCCAGCACTGTGCTGTCAGAAGACGCTCGTAGAGGTGTTCTGTCTTTCGATGCAGAACATTTCCTCCCTCAAATAAGTCTATTTCCCTATAGTCTCTATTCATTTCTGGGAAAAGGCATTTAAAGCTTACATCTCTTTGCCCCAAGATACGGAAAAAAGGGGTTGATAAGCCTGTTTTTACTGTATTTTTAAAGGCTAAGTGAAAGCCGGTGCTAAGCTCTTCCTCGTTTTCAGTATAGGCAAGGGTAAGTTGCAACGACCTCACAAACACACTTCATTGCAAATAATTATTTTTTGGCTTTATACAGACTGTCCTGGAATAATATAATCCCATTTCTTTGGTCTTTTTCCGCACTGTTGACTTAGTCCTGGATATTTTGCTCACTAAAAGTTCTACCAACGGAATTTGTCCGTGATATTTGCAGCGCAACTAAAACAATGTCCAAAGGGGTGTAGTTCTGGCCTAGAAAATAATCATTTATAGGTTAAGGAAAAATCTGACACCCATTCGGTGTGTAATTTAAAGACAAGCGTCCTATTATGAACTGAGCGTAAGTACTTTTCAAGGTAATGACACAATGAGTCGCTGTCCAAACGTTTCCTTCAGGTAATCCAAAGCGAGCACAGATCCGTAAGGTTGCATAAGCTTAACTAGCTCATATATATATATATATAAGAAGTGGATAGACGGCATCCCAAGAAATAAAGTTGAAGTTGAATACGTTCTATGGGAAATTGAGCTTTATTGTGTAAATTTTCAACACCGGTTCTCCGGGTCGTCGTCAGACGCAGGCGGGCAGCAACTGAGAGAGAGAGAGAACGCTGGGGGACGCACTGAGGAGCAGAACCCCTCATTTCTGTGTCACGCAGCAGCAGAAACATCGGCAAAACACGTGTCTGGGCTATTATCTAGTACCTATGTCGGAAGTACGGTATAATTTCTTTGCTGTATAAGATTCATACTACTAGTAGTACTACTTCTTTTTAGAATGGGCATTATGTGGTTATTCCACAGTGGTTGATTGTCTTCGACCGAAGTGCCTGGAAAAGAGGGTACGTGAATAATAACCTGCCTGGTTAGGAAACGTTGAAAAGAGGTCAATGTCGGGTTCCATCCTCGCGCATTAAGTTGATACTAATCACCGCGTTGACCCAAAGAAACCTTTCAGATTGGCTACCAAACAGCAGGAAAAGTCTTTAAAGCCCGAAGCCACAGTCAAGCCAATGGCCATATGGCCAACAAACCCAGCATTGTACTGTCAGAAGACGCGCATACTGGCTTTCTCTCTTCCGTGGCCGAAAACCACTTCAGGATGTGTTCACACGACGTCCCCACTCCCTGAGGGCAGTTTTCACTCCTCGTCCTTGACAGTAATGTTCAATCCCCATACTCAATTCTACCTCGCGACTTTCACACAGTCCCAATTACCTCTTAACACGACCTCGCCATGTAGGCGGCATGCAAACAACCAATATTGACGATTATAAGTTTTTAAACCCTGTAAGCACCTATTAGTTCCCTTGTAATTGTACCGGCCCGATAATGAATAACCGAAAACATATGTTTGCCGACTTCACTTTTCAACATTTGTATTTTTGTACGAAGAACAGTCCATTATAATTTATGACTTTGGCTAGAAATCCGGATATGGGGAACCCCATTGAAACCCCTTGCAGATGTTGATAGAATTGGCCTGAAAAGGAGAGTTTGGTGTCTTGACAACGATGTAGTATTTCGAGTAAAGCGTCGGCAGACAGAGCAGTGATGTATGCCTGAATTATTTCTTCCGTTCAGCCTCTCGTTAAATCCAGAGAAGGCCGAGACCACATCCAATGAACGCATAATTTTTTTAAGTGTATCTGTGAGTCGTTTTAGTTTGACTAGGAAATATTTGAATACTCCATGAAGTTCTCAGCAATGCCTGCACGTATATGCAGTTTGCGTAATAGACTATTTGAAATATTATACGTGTGGTACCGAATAGGGAGATGATCGATTCTTCCCAGGTGCCCATGCACACAATGGACACGGAGCAATCATTTGTGGACGCCTATCCAAGCAGTAATCTGAGAAGGGCATGGTGGTTTGGTAAGTGAGTAAGTAGTTTGTGCGTAAAACAAACCGCTATACCAGATCGGTGATTTCGTGATAGCCCCTAGGGGGGAAGATGGTTGTCAAAAGCTAATGATCGTGAGGCACATAAGTTGAAAGGAATGATTAGTTTAGGGAAGGACAATTATTTTTTTCTTGGCACCACAGCTCTTGCAGCAATGCCACGTGACCTTGCAGACTAAAGAATAATTTTCTGGATAAACTTGGCTTACGCAGGGTGCTGAATCTCGAATCGATTTCAGATTCCGAGTTATTTTGTTCACGTCCCTTTGTGCACCGTTTTGTACATTTCTGGATGTCCTTACACATCGAACAATCTGATTGAGCAACGCACACAATAGTTAATCGGAAGAAAGCTTATAATGCGGCATCCTTCATTTTGATAGTAACCAACCCGTATCTCAGAAAAGAATTTCTCACTATACTCTCCTACATCGCAACAAATGCACAGCTCTGGGGGAGAAAGTCGTCCTGTACACGCTTACATAAACATCAATTAGCCGTAATGAGGAGAGACGATTTGTCACTTGTTGCCCTACATACGCTGGGCATAAATTTATCTGGGACAAAACCAGCCTTGTTGCCTCCTATCCATCTAAAAGGCCGATGGATTTAGAGGCCATTTACTCAGATGACTCATGCATTTACCGTCACAGCGAACTGGACACTGTGTATGGCAACCTGAAAGAAAGATGAAAGAGGTGACCACCAATCCAAACGGGAGTTCATTTCACAATAACAACCATTGCACACCTGCTTCAGGTCTGACGATCACCTGCGGAACAATCGTCTAAAATTTAACCACTGGAAATTTACCTATATTATCAAATTCAAAAAGATACCTGTACGTTTATTGAAGCTATAAAGAATAGGAACGTTGGTGGACGGAGAAGGGTCTCGTTAGATGTATCAACACTGTTTAAAAACGTACTCCTGATAGAAACAGTGGACTACCTCTGTGACTTTTTAGGGACTTTAAATTCCAAATAGATATGTCCATGGCTTCTGACCCGATGCACACAAAATGTTCAGTGTTTCTGTAACCGGAAATCCGTCTCAACTGGCACACATGAGCATCATTAACCAGTAAAGAGATTAGAAAGTCTATCCTTGGTGCCCATGCACACATGGGACACGGAGGAAAAATTTGCAAACACTCGGATTGAGGACATCTATCCAAGTAGTAATCAGAGATTGGCATGGTGGCTGGGTAGTTGAGTATGTGGTTTGTGCGTCGAACAAACAGCCGTACGTTACCTGCGATTTTTTCATCAGTTGTAGCTTAAGGGGGTTAGATGGTTATCAAAAGCTAATGATTGTGAGGCACATAAGTTGAAAGAAAAGATTCGTTTTGGGAAGAACAATTATTTTTTGTTTTCTTGGCACCACAGCTCTTGGCGCAATGCCACGTGTCCTTGCAGACTAAAGAATAATTTTGACACTGTTTTGCAAAATCACCCCTGCAGCTCAGAGGCAACAGTCGTTTTTTAATCGTCATCTCACGAACTACGACTCAGTCCACACTCAAACACCCTTGCGTTGCCTTTTATAGCGCTCCAGGCTATTTTCGTGCGATGACAGTTAACGCTGGAATTGACTAAAAACCGTGCATTGTCCAGTTTGGGTTTTCTTTTGGAAAACCCTACACTAGAATGATCCGCCCTCGTGCCGGCGTAGAAGGGTATTGAGGAACACGATTTCTTTATCCACCTCTAACTCTGCAAGAGTTGCACCCAGTTAAAGATCCGAACCAAGGTTTCAGTGTCAGTGTAATGATCTGTCAGGCAGGAGATGTAATCCACGTACCAAACGTAAAAGGCGGATTCATTGAGTGTGTGTTTTAGAATCTTTTTCTCAATTTTGCCATAAAAACGATATCGAGAAGCGGTCCAAGTGATGAACCCATCGCAAGACCGCCTAGCTGCCTATAGAGCTGGCCATGTCAGAGCATCGCGTCAGAATATTTCTAAGGTATTTCATGGGCATATCTGTCAGGTAGTTCGTATTTATATTCACGTCACAGAGGCAATATATTGCCCTGAAATAGGTACTTTGGTAAAGAACGATTATACATATAACGACAGCATTTTCCATCCACCAAATTTCCTATTCTTTAAAGTGTTGACAAACTCAAACCTGTCCTTCAAACTTTGAGGATATACGTACCTCTTGAGCGTCTTAAGCTTTTCTACCAGCCATTTTGTAATGATGTGATGGGGTAAGTTTCTTATATCCAAGAGTGGACGCAGAGAGATCCCCGGTTTTGTGGATTTTGTTGTTCACACTACGTATATTACAGTACTGTTCAGTCCCCATACTCGACCTCAGAACCTTACTCACACCTTTCGCTACCTCATCTTGTCTCAATGACAGTAACACGCAAACCTCGCCATGCAGGTGGCGTGGGCACGATCGATCTTAAGAAATCTACGCTTGTTTACCCTGTAAGCCCCTCATATTTCCATTGCCTTTTGAATTGTACAGGCCAGTGGAAGAATTGCCGAAAACACATGTTCGCCGACTTAACTATCCAAATTGAGCATGGAAAGATTCGCAGAACTTGAAAAATCCTTATTTGCAAGATTTTACATGTTTTCGTCTGCACTACATCACTGCGGCATTTTTCCTGCATTTTCCTTGGCGTTATTTGCCATGGTCTGTGCATTTTGATTTTTAAAATAACTTTAACCACAATACTTCTTCTATTAATAGACATTTAAACAAATAAGTTCCATTTGGGAGGAAAAGCGTTGCGAGAAGATAAATATTCCAATTCTTATGACATTCCTGTTAACGGAAATCTATAATTCTAAGCACTCGACAATATATCTGTTGGAGAACAGTCAGTAAAATATTTTTTTGATTTCAGACTGGCTGGACAGTTGTTCGATTACGTTGAGTCCCTAGGAAGCTTTCAAACTATACACTGACAGGGAGCTCTTAGTGATGTCCTTAATATTTTAGAAAATGCTCATATGTTAACAGGTCGTAAAGCCGTCAAAATGTTAAATGTTAGGCAGGAAAACTAAATTGCCTATCATCGCTTTACAAAGTTTTTCTTTGCCATGTAATATTTATTTGCAAAAATTTGCAAACACTCGGATTGAGGACATCTATCCAAGTAGTAATCAGAGATTGGCATGGTGGCTGGGTAGGTGAGTAGTTGGTTTGTGCGTCAAACAAACAGCCGTACGTGACCTGTGATTTTGTGATCAGTCGAAGCTTAAGGGGGTTAGAGGGTTATCAGAAGGAAATGCTCGCGAGGCAAATAAGTTGAAAGAAATGATTCATATGGGGAAGGAAAATTATTTTGTTCTTCTTGGCACCACAGCTCTTGGCGCAATGCCAAGCGCCCTTACAGACTGAAGATAATTTTGACACTGTTTCGCAAAATTACCCCTGCAGGTCAGAGCCGACAGTCGTTTTTTTAATCTACACCTCACGAACTACGAATCAGTCCACACTCAAACACATTTGCGTTGCCTTCTATAGCGCTTTAAGCCATTTATTGCGATGACATTTAACGCTAGAATTGACTAAAAACCATACTACTTAAACTTCAAAATATGAGCCAGAAGAACTTGACATCTTATGTAAAGCATTGGTTGAGTAGAAGAAATTTTATTAAGTGCTTTCTGTTAGATCGTATTTTCCCCAAATGATATGCAAGCAGATCAAATTTTTAGAATGCATAAAGTTTGCAAAGGGTTTGAAAGGAATAGAAACAGTTTACTTGACGTTGCGTTGCACATTCAGTTTTGTTAAACAGGAGACCTCTATACACCGGTATTATAACTAGTGAGTAAGTTGCAGATATGACAGGCAACTGAATTAGATTGTTCGGAAAAATGAAAAAATGTTGGCCATGTCACACTGGCTGGAAGAACCCATTTATGGCCTGATATTTTAAAACACCATCGTATTAAACGTGAAGATCGATATGCAGGTTTGGAAGGAAAATTATGTGAGTATAAGTGCGGAATGCGGACATTCGCCTCTTTTCTTGAATTAAGTTTTCTTTTCGTATCACATCAGCTAGGCAAACAGCTTACGCTTATCCCTTATTTTCCAAATGGAAATGTGTGCATGATAAAAACTTTCCATTAATTGTTGCACGCATCCTGCACCATTCCTGATCACATGCTCCGTCTGAGAATGTTTTTACATTGGGTTTATGCTAATCAAATGGCTCCACTCATTCAAATCGCGAAATTGTATTCTACCTTGCGTCAATTTTCTCTTTCTATTTGACATTTGCCAAAGTTCTTTGCCTACCTTGTTCGACTAGATAAAAACATCGTTGTGAAAATCAATTTCATCTTACTTTCTACATCACCTGTACTCAGTTAATAACGCTCTCTATGGAAGCCATTAATGCCAACAGGAACTTCTGTCCATCTGCCTGTGCTGAAATACTTGGCGGTCCGCTGGTACCATTGATAATAAAAAGGAAGCATACGTTATATCAAGTACTACCTTAAATAAGGGCAAAGATTCAATTTATATTCTTTGACGTTCGTAAGTAAGAATCGGTAACCTGAAGTCATATGAAAATGATCTACGCATCTAGGGTACATTTTGGAATTCGACATAATAGGAACGTGCTATGTTTAACGTAAAGCTGGTTTTTGTAACGCATATTGTTTCCATCTGGCATCCAGATTTATATCGCAAATGATAGTGAATTTCGCTAACAGTCAATCACAGGTATGGTGCGAGGAATGACCTTGGGTTGTGCCCTGTGGAATTAAAATGTTAAATTTAACGCCCCATTAACCGATGTGATGGTAAGTCTGTATTGGATAAGAGGCAGTTAGGATCTGCGGAGACGTGTATAGGCTCCCTTTGAATGAAAGATTAGTTTATGTGATCTAATTCATGCCACCTGAATTGATAGAGTTAAAGTACTAAATGCGTATAAGCACGTGTGGGTCCCGCAACTTATCAATGAGCATCTGAACGGGTGCCGCGCGGTTTAAATTTTTAGCAGCAAGAAGACCGATTTTAACCGAGTCTTTGCACTGAAACAAACTGTCCACAGACATAATTTGGTTCACATTATTTGAATCAATTAATTGAATCTTCCATCCAGTTGCCTTCGACACCCTCATTGTTTGACCAGGAGAGTTCTACAAATCAAACACTGCCAGAAATCTTAGCTTGGCCTTCACAACCTACCAGTCCAATCCGTGCTTTAAAACTCTTCAAGGTTTCTGAAGAGTATCTTCCAAACAGGCTGAGTCGTTCATTTTCCATATTCTGTCTACCTGATTGTGAAATGTATATCTAGTAACTCGATATAACAAATACTTTCAAAAACTTCCACTAGCAGACGTAGTAAAGCACGTTCAAGGAATTTCATTAATTTGCAAAAAAAGGCGGAGTAGATAATTCACATACAGCTTGTGTAAAACCGCTGGTAGTTTAACCTAAACCTAGCCAATCGTTAGATCGTAAGTCACCACACAAGAATTCAAAAAATCACGCCAATAGCCGGGTTTGAGCCCGCGACCACAAACGCCATGGCGACGCTCGTTAACCACTCAACCGCCTCATCATGGCGGTGAGCGCTATCTTAAATTAATATTGACGCTATTGACGGCACTGCCATTTGTGGTGGCTATCAGAAAATGTCCATGAAGCTAATCCAGCTCGAGGATGGGATAAGAAAAATAAAATCTGCGTTAAAAGGCACCTCTAATGCAGTAGATGTCACTCAGGAGTCCACTGAGCGACTTACCAGGAGGAAAACCATAAAAAATCGATCGAAGGTTATCCCAACAACAACTTTGGCAGCTGCTACGGCTACTGAACAACAAGTAGCAGTGGCGCAGGACAAAAACAGTCGGCTTTAAACAAAAAAATTCCAAACCGCAAATATGAAACAAAGAATGAAATGGTCAATTGATAACCGACTTCGAGAGATGCCTCAAAAAGCTTGAATAAGGGGCTTCGACCATTGCCTTGCCCACCACAGGAAACATTGAGATTCACACACCAAGCACAATCAGTGGTATTGATTACCCAACGGAAACTACCACCTGCGATTCAAAATCGTCAAGCTGTGGACTTCGCCGAAACCTAAAAAAAAACAGATCAAAGGTAACGTATAGCCAATCAGCATCAGCTTCATCATCACCAGTGCGCAACGTGAAACCTTCCCACGAGTAAGTGGAAGACAGCGTCGTAGGTACAAAAAATGCCACTGATAGAAAAAAAGGATTCATAATACAGGGACTACCTGAATTAACAGCTACAACTCCCGTAGACCGATATTCGGAAGACATGAACCACTTTCATGAACTCCTGAACACTATGCTGGAATCCAATACATAGATTGAACTAGAAAAAGCGTTCTCCCTTGGAAAACGGCCCCAAAGCCAATCTAAAGCAACACGTCCGAGGCATCTAAAGGTTTTCTTTACCAGTAGCCAGGAGGCCAGTCTCATTCTGTAAAGGCACTTTCAGTTTAAAAACTCAAACCCTGGTGTTTATTCAACAGGACTTCTCACCTGCCGAGCGGAAAAAACCCCATGAACTTGTCATCGAACTGAAACGGCGGCTCAGCGAAAGGGAATCAAGTTTGGTTTTTAACAACAACCAAGTGATCCATCGTCCATTTTTCTCCCTCTGTAGATGCCCGTTCCTGATTACCACGCAGTCGACCCAGTAAATGGGGGCTCGCGCCCGACCGTAAGCACTTCCCGGGCAAAACGAAAAGTAACACTCATGTACACTAATGCACAGAGTATGTTATCGAAGCTCGACAAGCTTAAGATTAATGTCTGCGATCTATCTCTTGACATAATTTCCCTAACAGAAACTTGGTTGTCCCAACATGTAGACGGCCGGGAGGTTACTATGGCTGGCTTCCAACTTTTTAGAAAAGAAAGGAAAAAGCGTAAGGAGGCGGCGTACTCACATATGTGAAAATTGATCTTACAGTTTTTAGTCAAAATAAATAAACTTTCGTCTCCTTCTAAGGCAATATGGCTTTCCATAAAAATGTCAGGTTCATCATCTATAGATGTCGTGACAGTCTGCCGTCCACGGAGAAGATACCCCGTAGCCGATGCTTACCTACTAGAGGAGATTGAAATGATTGCTACACGGTTGGATATCCTGATCATGGGTTACTTCAATGCACCTCAAATCGATTGGAGCTCGACCTGCGCACATAATTCTGCTTTAGTTTTTGACGCAAATATGAGAGAAAAGGGATCGAGTCTGCAGATGGCCAGTTTGTGTTACAGGCCTCACTCGACCCGTTGTTCTTTGGGGCTATCTCTCAATCCCCGCCAGCAGCCGTAAGACAGCTATGGATATAGGCAGAATAACATGACCGACAAAAAAAGGGAGACTGGAATGGCTATTTCTGGCTTATTATCCGTCATCAGCCAGCCATACCCAACCCCGGCCGCTGAGGTGCCCGAGGATCGAACTCGCGACCTGTTCGGCACAAGTCTTACGCTCTACCCACTGCGCCATGACCTCGATGTCTTGCCAGTTATTCATCGGGAAGATAAGCTATGGTATGGATGCACACACCGATCAGTTACAGGACTCACTCGTCCCATTTTGCCATAGGGCTAACTCTCAAGCCCTGCCAGCAGCCATAATGCAGCTAAGGATATAGGCAGCAAAACAAGACCGACAAACACAAAGAGACTGGAATGACCATTTCTGGCTTATTAGCCGTCATCAGCCAGCCATACCCAACCCCAGCCGCTGAGGTGCCCAAGGATCGAACTCGCGACCTGTTCGGCACAAGTCTTACCCTCTACCCACTGCGCCATGACCACGATGTCTTGCCAGTTTTTCATCGGGAAGATTAGCTATGGTATGGAGGCGTTCACTGATCAGTTGCAGGCTTACCTTGACCCGTTTTTCTTTGGGGCTATCTCTCAAGCCCTTTCAGTGGCCGTAAGGCAGCTAAGGAAATAGGCAGAAAAACATGTCCGAGAAACACAAAAGAGACTGGAATGGCCATTTCTGGCTTATTAGCCGTCATCAGCCAGCCATACCCAACCCCGGCCGCTGAGGTGCCCAAGGATCGAACAATCTGACGCGCTTGAAACTATCCTGGTGCGCTTAAAGCCGTGGCTTGGAAGGTTGCCAACTGACCGAATAACTCGGGCCAAGTGGTCAGCCCAATGTGTGTTTTGTGTGGAGTGGCTGACTGGTGGACTGAGAGTCAGGTTGCAATGGCTCCTTCTTAATGTGGCCTTTATGGTACTCCCACTGCGTGGGATCCGAGCAAGGTGTGGTGGCTCGCCCAGGCGTTGCTCCGGCCACGCAAGCCACCTGCGCCCTCTCCCATCTCCGGTCTTCTTGACTCTGTCTTGACACCGGGATCAGATAGGGGAGGATGAGAGTGTACGGTAGCTGCAGCACAAGGCTACGCAACTGCACCACCTGGTCGAAGAGCAGTGTATGTCGGAAGTACGGTATAATGTCTTTGCCATATAAGATTCATACTACTAGCACTACTACTTCTTTGTAAAATGGGCATTACGTGGTTATTCCATAGTGGTTGATTGTCTTCGACCGAAATGTTCATTGAAATTTCGGGTCTGACCCTAAAAAATCATGTCCGAATCACCTGAATCCATGTCCTTTACTTCATAATTTCAGAAATTATTAACCCGATTATTCTCTGGAGTCCATATACCAGAAACCGCATAGAGAACGCTGGGGGACCCTCTGAGGAGCTGAACCCCTCGTTGCTGTGTCACGCAGCAGCAGAAACATAGGCGAAACACGTGTCTGGGCTTTTAGCTAGTACCTATGTCAGAAGTACGGTATAATGTCTTTGCTGTATAAGATTCATACTACTAGTAGTACAACTTGTTTGTAGAATAGGCATAACATGGTACTTTCACAGTGGTTGATTGTCTTCGACCCAAATGTTCATTGAAATTTCGGGTCTGCCCATAAAAGGTCATGTCTGAATAACCTTACTCCATGTCCTGCACTCCATAATTTCAGAAATTATTTTTCAGATTATTCTCTGGAGTCCGTAAACCAGAAACCGCATAGAGAACCCTGGGGGACCCTCTGAGCAGCCGAACCCATCCTTGCTGTGTCACGCAGCAGCAGAAACATAGGCGAAACACGTGTCTGGGCTTTTAGCTAGTACCTTTGTCGGAAGAACGGTATACTGTCTTTGCCATAAAAGAATCATACTACTAGTAGTACTACTTGTTTGTAGAATGAGCATTACGTGTTTATTCCAGAGTGGTTGACTGTCTTCGACCCAAATGTTTATTGAAATTTCCGGTCTGACCCTAAAACGTCATGTTCGAATCACCTGACTCCATATCCCGCACTTATTAATTTCAGAAATTATTTCCCCGATATATATATATATATATATATATATATATATATAGTGAAGTATGCGAACAGGTGTTTTCGATAATTCTTCCAACGGCCTGTAATACGAAAACGATAATGGTAATATCAGGGGTTTACAAGGTTTGTTAGCTGCTATTTCTTAAGATCGACCGTGCCAACGCCGCCTGCATGGTGAGATCGGTGAGTAAATGTCATTGAGACAGGATGAGATAGCGATAGGTGTGAGCAATGTTCCGAGGTTGAGTATGGGGAGTGGACAGTTGTTAGAGAAGTGCTGAAAAATGCTCTGCAGCTTAGCATTTCTTTAGTTCCAGGCGCATCCGTGATGCACGTGAAGCCTAATTGACACAGAAGTTAACCACGTTGAGCGAAAAGAATGACAAAATTTGCTATACAAAATTCGTGCATAACCTTTCTTCCAAACAAATGACAGCAGAGCAGGTTAAATTCCTGAGCCCCAATGCATGCTTCAATGCCAAGGATGCCAAACCATTTGAATTTATTGCAGCTGCGGAATCGGTCATTCACGAGGCCCTACTTACCGAGGAAAGTAGAAATCTGCTACGACTGACCATCGCATCAAACAAAACACCGAAAATGTGCTAGTAGCTTAGCAAACCAAACCCCTCTCGCAATTATAAAGGAGGAACCGAGGACAAAAAACGCTAATTCCACAATCCTATGCTGCCCAAGACATCCTACTGTAGAAATTTGAGTATCAAAAACAACGACATTTTTATTGGGCCCCGACTAATATGTTTCCACCCAAAACTTAAGAAACTCTTGATGGAAGATTAAAACCTAGGTATAACCCTTTACTTTTTTTATATTGGGATGATTGTCTGCTACATATATGCATGCAAGCTTTCTGCAGAAAAAATAATAATTTAAAATAAACCTGTGAATAGTTAGTACAATTCATTAACATATGATTGATTTTAGTTTCACCGGTAGTTCAATTTTAACAAAATATAATATTTCCTCCTGAATAATAGGTCATCTCAGTTCAAGCATTTTTACTTTTAAAACAGTGGCATGTCAGATATGCTTCATGACAGGTGCTCAAATGTAGGATCACATTCTTGGTTTCATTAAACCTAGAGGCCCCTTGGTCAACCTGAAAATTATTTTTGTGATATTTTACTGTAAACATTTAGTCGTACTCGCTGTTGAGCTAAGCAGATATGATAAGTCATTGACAAATATGAAGGCTTCACAGTTTCTATCATTGAGACAGTCGATAACGTATGCTAGGAAAATAAGCGGTCCTAGAATAGAAGCCTGTTGGTGACCAGGTTTAACTTTGCCCATTACGAGGTAGAGCGTCCAAAAACATATCCCTGTGATCTGAAAGACAAAAACTACTGTCTTTTGCGAATCCACACTACTGCTCTATTTTAGCTTTTTTTCCGTAATTCCTTCACCCTATATAAACTGTAGAATAAACCTGCGGGGTACATTATCATAGGCAATCTTGAAGTCAAAAATAAATTATATGCTGGATAAGTCTTATCTGTGGCCTTTATAATATTTTCATGCGATTAATGAACACTCATGAGGCAAGATCGTCCAGGACGAAAATCATATTGTAGGCCGCATAATATTTGGTTTAACCCTTACATCCAAAACGGGACTGCTATAGACCCAGATGTAACGCAGTCAATTTAAGCCACTTGTGAACCACTTGAAATTTGCTGATAATTGCACACATTGCATCAGGTATGAGTTTTGCGCATTCTATGTGTCCGTACCAATACCAACGTCTGTCGGTCGCTGAGACAAATAATATTCCACCACCTACTACTTTTTCTATATGGAAATGATTTTCCGCTGCATATATGCATGTAAGCTTTCAGCAGATTAAATAATAATTTAAAATGAACCTGTGAATAGTAAGTCCAGTTCATCAACAGATGATGGATTTAATTTCCGCCATTAGTTCAATTTCAACCAAATATAATATGTTCCACTGAACAAAATGTCATCACAGTTCAAGCATATTTACTTTATAAACAGTGGCAGGTCAGATATGCTTCTTGAGAGGTGTTCACCTGTAGGACCACATTCTTGGTTTCATTGAACCTAGAGGTCTCTTGTTCAACCTGAAAATTATTTTCTTGATATTTTAATGTTAACCTTTTGTGTCGTACTCGCAGTTGAGCTTAGCGCATATGTTGACAAATAGGAAAGTTCTACAGTCTCTGTCATTGAGACAGTCGATAACGTATGCCAGGTACTTAAGCATTCCCAGAATTGAAGCGAGTGGGTGACCAGTTTTAACTTTGCTAATTAAGAGGTAGAGTGTCCAACAACATATTCCTGTAATCCGAAGGACAAAAAACTACTTTCATTTGCGAATCCACACATCTGCTATTTTTTGGATTTTGTTCCTGAATTCCTGCGCCCTAAATTAACAGTAAAATAATCCTGTGGGGTAGGCTATAATAGGCGATTTAGAAGTCAAAAATATGACATATGCTGGATAAGTCTTATCGGTGGCCTTTGTATAATTCTCATGCGATTAAAAAACACTCATGAGGCGAGATCGTCCAGGATGAAAACCATATTGGAGGCCGCATAATATTTGGTTTAACCCTTACATCACATTAAATTTATTTTGATAATACACTCGATTATTATACATGCGATACACTTTAACTGAGAGGTCAACCATTTTACCAGTCCAATCGTGTGATTAATGCACACTCAATTGCTCAATTAGTTTACCTTCTTGAAACGACTTTCGGAATGTAATAGACAGTGGCTTTCACAGTTCGAAAAGGCTGACCGACAGCAAAAGACGCCCACTATCGTGTGAAGACTGATTTAATGACATTCGAGCGAAGGGTTATTTAAAACTCGTCTTCGGTCTTCAGATTTTCGTTGGAGATCTTTGTGCAAGGCTCAGACAGTATTATTTTTTATACATAAAGTTTAGCCATATGCTGTTTTAAGGTGTTTAGAAGTGTTTTGCTGTTTCGTTTAGTGTTTATTGTGTGGTAATTTGTATCGTATTTGTATTTGTATTGTATTTGTATTTCCCGGTCTACCATTTTACCAAGGTGGCTGCTATTTTTATCTCTTTAAAACGTTGTTTAGTGTAAAAATCATATCCCTAAGTCGTACTCCTTAAAGATTAATTTTCTTGGCATTTAGCGCAAGTAGTATTATTACGAAGTGGCACCTAAAATGCAGCTCTACTTGGATGATTTATTACTCGTCAGTGAATGTGATCCAATTTTGCATCAGACCAGATAGAAGACACGAGGAAACTGTAGTTATTTCATTACAATTGTTATACTTTGTTATTTTAGCATTTTAAGTCGGCTAGCCTCTCCATCTTCATAAAAGTCTTTTTCAAATTCCAAGGACGTCTCAAAAATGGGACTGCTATAGACCCAGACGTATCGCAGTCGATTTCAGCCACTTTTGAACCACCTGAAATTTACTGATAACTGTACACATTGCGTCAGGATGGTGTCTTGAGCTTTCTATGAGTCCGTACCAATACCAACGTCCATCGGTTCCTGAGAGAAAAAATATTCCGCCACCGCTGTCGCCCCTTCCCGCAGACTAAAGTGAAAAATCAACACTCATAAACGAAAATTAAACAGAAGGCTACCTTACGACTGCCTTTGCTGAAGAAAAAGCAATTCAGCTCGTCTTTCATTGAACAGGTGCTAGTGTTTTCAATTTTTCAACAAGCAAAAACACATAAAGAATGAAAATACTCACGGTGAATGCACAATACTAGTGTGATTAAAATAATACTTCTAAATGAATTTTACTATTGAATTACTTACAGTGGTAGCACCACTGTTCTAACTTACTCGTCCTTTAGTTTCAATGCATGAATTACTATCAGCATACACATCGAAGTGGTAGATGATGCAGTAAACATCGCGGTCAATGTAAACTTCGGTTTCTCTGAGAATCTTTGGGTATCGCTGTTTTCCATTTGAGTGCTTTGTAAACACTCCTCCCCAGCCGACATAAAAGCAGGCGCTGCCCACTGGTAAGTTAACGTGTATTGCCGGAAAGCAGATGGGACTAACTGTCGAATCTGGATAAATTTGGTAGAAAAACACAGAAATAAATATGACGGTAATAAGAATGCTGCGCTCACCTCAGCTAAATAAGAAGTAGGTGCTCAAAGAGGTGGCCTAGTTTATGGCCAATTACATAAACAAATAAGTTAACTGAAGTTTTTTTTCCAATTGAAAACACTAACATGGAATATGTCGCGCAAAATGAGTGCTGTGCTAACTACATCAAAAGGTGCATTATACTAAAATGCTATGCTAAATTACTGCAAATAAAGGCAACGTGTGGTAATAGTTTACTTATATAAAAATGTTACTTTGTGGACAATGTACCTGGAATAATATTATCAAAAAGTTTTAATATCGCGATATCGTAACCTTCTCCCTTGTAGTGGTCTGTGAAATTCGGGTGGAGAAATGCAAAATGCACCCGACGTAATTGTCGAGAAAGGTCTGCTTTCGTGTAGTCATGAGCACCAATTAGGACATAAAGTGGAGCAATAGTTGTCTTTGTCATGTCAATTAAAACATCTAATGGAGTATTTCCGCAGCCAAGGGCCTCTTCAATGCAGTGTGCTGCCGTCACGAAGAGTGATTGACTAATCAGCGTTCCTCCGCAGAAGGGATATGATCCGAAGTCGGCCGACCATAATCCCCCCCCTAAAAAGACGTGCAAATTTTAGACATTTAACACAAAATCCTTAATGAAAAGTAGACTGCAAAGAAATTCGCTTTAAATCTCCAGCCAATCTCTTCTCAACTGGACTATTTCTATGGTAAATATCCAAATCTTTCTATCCATATTCTGCAAAAATGGCTTACGTTGCCTCACACCCAATGGCCGAATCCCCATACATTTGCCTTGCTATTTTTTTTAAACGCATTCATTCCTACTTCCTGTTATTTTGAATGCAATTTGCATTGAATAATTATTCCGGCTTTGGCAAAAACAATGTCAGTTTTACAAAGTGAGAAAATATATTTAATATTTTAGACATAACTTTCGTTGTTAATCGAATTTAAGGCTATGCATATGCAACTTATATTCGTTGGTCAATCACTCATATAACAAAGCCAAACATTATTATTTTGATGACAATCCACATGCCATTAATACCAGTAGCCTTTAAAGCTATGTAAAAAAATGAAACATAATTGAATCCTCACATCATACCTATGTAACGTATTATATATGATTTCGTAGAATATCGTGTCGATGTGATGTTTTCTCGGTTCACACATGGTTATTCTGACATAGAACAATAAGAATCAAATCGTACTATGGCTTACGTGCCAAGGCCACTTGTGCGGTGTAGCGTGCACCTTCTTTCTTCTTGCTTCCTCTTTGAATCCCAGCTGGACTGCCGGAATTCCGCAGGCAGTAGGGAAGCCAGGCTCAATTTCGAAAGCTTTTTCAAGTCATAAAAAGCGTGTTTTATATTTGTATACATGACACTTGAATTTGGCATTTAAGCTCCAAGGACAAACCACATCTTTAAATGATCAGTTTGGGCGTGTTTATAAGTGTATATCGTTAAACCTATATAGGATCATATCGTTACCCTAAAGCACATGAGTAGGGAGTGTTACTAATGTTTTAACTCACGATGTATAAAAATCGTTAAATGCCACATACATACTATAAATGGAGTCGAGAAATAAACAAAAAAGACATAAATCGGTTTTCCGAAATAAGTTAGTTAGTTATGTTGACGTGTTTCAAGGCAACTAACCTGCCTCTATGAGAAAACGACGGGAGCAAAAGCTTAAGACGAGCTAAGGCATTAATGTTTTATAGTTTGCGGTTACTTAATCTTAAACCGTTACGTGGTCCATTATTCTTTGTATTACCAATAAACAGAGTAATGCAGTCCACGGAGCTTAGAAAAATTTTTGGAATGCTCTGCATGTGGACATCATCATACCACCATCAAAGCGGAAATTTGACCAGTACAGCCATACGCACCACGAAGACATCAGAACCTAACACATTTCCTGATACATTTATATCCACAATTTTCGCGTTTTATAACATACGACACATTTTTGAGTAATACTATTTATAATTGTATTGTCTGATGCCCTGTAGTTTGACATGGAGATAAGCCTTTATCAAATGTTCATTATATGTCAGCCTTTTTAATTTTCAGTATCATTGAAACCAATAGAGAGCTCAAAGTCTTCGCCTATATTTGCCTTTATAAAACTGATCAGAAACAGATCCACACAAAATGAAGCAACCACGAAGAAAGATTGCATGAGCACCTTAAGCTCCCAGAAAAATTTAACTGCAACCCATATTCAAAGATATTCACATGCCAATACAGACGTCATCACACCTGGAGGAAAGATGTGGAACAGCTGATAGGTTTTTTATGCTCTGTTTTATATCGGTTTTAATCGAGTGTTTTGCTGTTCCCCAAACCTACCAGAATTTTCAAGAATCTATATTCGCAGCCATACGGACAATTGCCTTGGTCAGAAATCTGGGCTAGAAATTAGTATTGGCAAACATTCCCTGCGTGTTCATTTAAAGAATGACATAACTGATACGTGATTTGTTCATACACTCGATGGCTGTTTCATACTGCACTACTGGCTACCAATGCATCCTCATCCTACTGTTTAACATGTTATTCCAAAATGGGTCTGATGCCCAGATGATCAACTTTGTTATACGTTGCTGTAATGGCACTGCTCAACCTATTTAAAATTATGATTTTTAAAAGCTATATTAAATTCTTCTGCCGAAAAAAATCAGACACTGTTATGTGAATGTTATAAAGAGGAAAGAAAAATCCCCTAAAATGCAAACCCTAATTAGGTCAGTCTTTTACTGTTGCTTAGTAACTTCAGGGTTTAAGAAGTTCATGCAGCAAGTTATACTTAAACTTTCCTCCAATTACCTTATATTTATTGAAAAATTATGACTAGCGGAATACGGTCTATTCTTTAAAATATGATATTATCGAATTCATTCAATTACTGAATGTAAGTTAAGAAATCTAAGAGCACTTACCATGGCAGATGACGCCAAACAGCATGCAAACGACAATTGCAGACAAAGGATGTTGCATTGTTGATCGTTGTATGCGAACTGCGTGCGAATGCTTCAGCAACTGCTCTTCTCAGCTTTTATTGAGCAAATGTTTTTAACGCAAGAAGAATTAACAGTGCGCTCTTGAGTCAGCAATCAAACTGGAGACTGTTTTCTTTCATTCAATATGCGAAGGGGCTTAATGGAAATGTATTGGCTTCCGAAGAACATGACGGTTGCCTGTGGCTAATTCAGTTGAGTATTTGCATTTCCACTGGTTTGAGGCAAAATGGGATGATTCCATTTTAACACGTGGCGTATTTTTCATGAAATTCGTGCCTGCAGATCCTTACCAGCAAGTATATTAAATTTTTAAGAAAATAAGTATAACTTGAGAAAAAAAACAATTTGTTAAACGATAACAGGCAATTTGGTTTCTTCAACTGCTGTACCTCACGAGCATTGCCTTCTGATAGACATCCACCCCCTTAAGCTTTGTTTGA
Source organism: Schistocephalus solidus (assembly GCA_017591395.1). Classification (NCBI taxonomy): domain Eukaryota; kingdom Metazoa; phylum Platyhelminthes; class Cestoda; order Diphyllobothriidea; family Diphyllobothriidae; genus Schistocephalus; species Schistocephalus solidus. The sequence continues at coordinate 27,221 of WEDG01009661.1, read as the reverse complement.
GCACGAAATCACACGGCACGCACGGCTGTATGTTACATGCACAAACCACATACTCAACTACCCAGCCACCATGCCTAATTCTGATTACCGCTTGGATAGGCAAAGACATTATACCGTACTTCCGACATAGGTATTAGCTTAAAGCACAAACACCTGTTTTGTCGACGTTACTTCTGCTGCGTGACACCGCAACGAGCAGTTCGGCTCCCCAGTGGGTCCACCAGCGTTCTCTACGTGGTTTCTCGTATACGGGAAATACATTTTGAAATTATTAAGTTGCAGGAAATGGAGTCTGGCGATTCAGACATGACATTTTAGGGTCAAAGTCGTGCCCTGGCGAGGACGCGTGTGTGGCTATTAAAGAGAATCTTTCCTTCCGTCTCACAGCAAGCTCGTGTTCGTGCATTCTCGTACAAACCAGTTTGCCAGTTTTGCCAACATAAATTGCTCGACTTCAATGGCAGTATGACGCCTTATTTTTGGTTGAGGCGATTGGGTCTTAAGGTTGCATGCGTTGCTGGCGGATTTTCGTTTCCGGTCTGTGAGCCAACCCAATCCCAAAATGGGCTCACTAGTCTTGCAAATTCTTCGCATAAACCAGTTATGTAAGGCACTGCACGCAAGCACCTCGGATTTGGCTGCCACTTCGGATGTATTTTCTTGGCCTATCACCTGCATTTCTCAAAAAAACTCCCAGGATATCCGTTGCCCGTGAAGCGTTTCCACAATAAATTGACCTCGGCCTTCTTGTCGGCTGGTTCGGTGCAATGGGTTTCCGCTTGGCGGTACAGTGTTTTCCACGCAGCTGCGTATTCGTCGCCTTCCTGTAAACCGGCAACTGATAGTGTTTTTCTTCTTCAATCGTTAACTGGATGTCGGGGACGATAGAGTTCAGATTCTTTGTGGAGTCCTAATTTTTTTCCTGACTGATGGTGACAAATGTGTCATCAACATACCGCACTCACAATCGTGGTCGACAGTGGTCGAACGCCAGTTCCTCCAGTCTCTGCAATACTGTCTCAGCAATCAGGCCGGACAACGGCGACCCCATCGGCGTACCTTTGACCTGCTCGTACACGGTTCCGCCTCTTTATAATGCTCTTTAAGCAAGGTTTGTTTGGTTTCGACTGCGAGATGCTGTTGGATGGAGGTGAAAAGTGACGTCAACTCTAAAAATACCATCATTTCTTCGTCCGTAAGTCAAATACCCTGCCACTTTCGTATAAATTGTTCAGCTGAGTGGACGGTTGTTGTGGAACCCTGGGTAAGAAATTTAAGACGTTGAAACAACCACTTAGCTAGGTCAAACGTTGGAGTGCATCCAAGAGAGACGATCGGCCGTAGGAGGATAAAGGCAGTTCTATCGCCCAAACGTGCCTCGACTTTGTTGACGTAGTCCTCTCTGTTCAAAATAACAGTCGACCGTCCTTTGTCTGCTGAAAGTATGCAAGGTTTGTGTAGGCCTTTGGCGTCCGAAGTGCTTGAATTTCTGCTTTCGAGAGCGTCCTGCGTTTTTTGTGGGATATTAGTCTGGTAGATATTCACTGTCATAGCAGATTTCTACATTCCTCGATAAGTGGGGCCTCGTGAATGACCGATTCCGCAACTGCAATGAATTCAAATGGTTTGGCATCCTTGGCATTGAAGCATGCATTGGGGCTCAGGAATATAACCTGCTCTGCTGTCATTCTTTTGGAAGATAGGTTATGGACGACATTAGTATAGCAAATTTTGTCGTTCTTCGCTCGACGTGGTTAACTTCTGTGTCAATTTGGCTTCACGTGCATCACGAATGCGCCTGGCACAAAAGAAATGCTACGCTGCAGAGCATTTTTCAGCACTTCTCCAAGAACTGTCCACTCCCCATACTCAACCTCGGAACATTGCTCACACCTATCGCTATCTCATCCTGTCTCAATGACATTTACTCACCGATCTCACCATGCAGGCGGCGTTGGCACGATCGATCTTAAGAAATAGCAGCTTACAAACCTTGTTAACCCCTCTTATTACAGGTGGAAGAATTACCGAAATCACCTGTTCACATACTTCTCTATCAAAATTGAGCATGGAAAAATTCTTAGAATGTAAAATAATCCTTATTTGCCAGATGTTACATGTTTTCGTCAGCACTGTATCAATGCGGCATTAGTTAGCTAGTCTTGCTTCCTTCATTTGCCATTGCGTAATTTGCTTTGGTCTGTGAATTTTAATTTTTAAAATAACTTGAAACTTAGCACTTCTTCTTTAAATATACATTTTGAAAAAAATCATTTGAAAGAAAAATCGTTGCGAGAAGATAAATACTCAAAATCTTATGCCATTCATTGTTTCGTGTTAACTGAAATCTATTATTAGAAGCACTCGAAAATATTCATGTTGGTGAACAGCCAAATAAATAAGTTTTTTTGATGTTTGACTTGCCGGACCATTGTTTGACTACTTTAGTTGTCTACGAAGCTTTCAACGGACAGCAAATTATCTACACCGACAAGGGGCTATTAGGTATGACAGTTCTATTTTATGAAATGGTCGGATTTTAAGAGGTCGTGAACCGTCAAATTTTAAACTTTGACGGGAAAACCAAATCGCTTGTCATCGTTTTACAGAGTTTTATTTTTCAAGTTATACTTATTTTCTCAAAACTTTAATATCCTTGCGTGCTGCTGGTTAGGATCTGCAGGCACGATTTTAATGAAAAATATGCCACGTGTTAAAATGGAATCATCCCATTTTGCCTCAAACCAGTGGAAATGCAAATACTCAACTGAATTAGCCACAGGCAACCGTCATGTTCTTCGGAAGCCAATACATTTCCATTAAGCCCCTTCGCATATTGAATGAAAGAAAACAGTCTCCAGTTTGATTGCTGACTCAAGAGCGCAGTTCGCATACAACGATCAACAATGCAACATCCTTTGTCTGCAATTGTCGTTTGCATGCTGTTTGGCGTCATCTGCCATGGTAAGTGCTCTTAGATTTCTTAACTTACATTCAGTAATTGAATGGATTCGATAATATCATATTCTAAAGAATGGACCATATTCCGCTAGTCATAATTATTCAATAAATATAAGGTAATTGGAGGAAAGTTTAAGTATAACTTGCTGCATGAACTAAATAAACCCTGAAGTTACTAAGCAACAGTAAAAGACTGACCTAATTAGGGTTTGCATTTTAGGGGATTTTTCTTTCCTCTTTATAACATTCCCATAACAGTGCCAGATTTTTTCGGCAACAGAATTTAATTTAGCTTTTAAAAATCATAATTTTAAATAGGTTGAGCAGTGCCATTACAGCGACGTATAACAAAGTTGATCATCTGGGCATCAGACCCATTTTGGAATAACATGTTAAACAGTAGGATGAGGATGCATTGGTAGCCAGTAGTGCAGTATGAAACAGCCATCGAGTGTATGAACAAATCACGTATCAGTTATGTCATTCTTTAAATGAACACGCAGGGAATGTTTGCCAATACTAATTTCTAGCCCAGATTTCTGACCAAGGCAATTGTCCGCATGGCTGCGAATATAGATTCTTGAAAATTCTGGTAGGTTTGGGGAACAACAATACACTCGATTAAAACCGATATAAAACAGAGCATAAAAAAACCTATCAGCTGTTCCACATCTTTCCTCCAGGTGTGATGACGTCTGTATTGGCATGTGAATATCTTTGAATATGGGTTGCAGTTAAATTTTTCTGGGAGCTTAAGGTGCTCATGCAATCTTTCTTCGTGGTTGCTTCATTTTGTGTGGATCTGTTTCAGATCAGTTTTATAAAGGCAAATATAGGCGAAGACTTTGAGCTCCCTATTGGTTTCAATGATAATGACAATTAAAAAGGCTGACATATAATGAACATTTGATAAAGGCTTATCTCCATGTCAAACTACAGGGCATCAGACAATACAATTATAAATAGTATTACTCAAAAATGTGTCGTATGTTATAAAACGCGAAAATTGTGGATATAAATGTATCAGGAAATGTGTTAGGTTCTGATGTCTTCGTGATGCGTATGGCTGTACTGGTCAAATTTCCGCTTTAATGGTGGTATAATGTTGTCCACATGGAGAGCATTCCAAAAATGTCCTAAGCTCCTTGGACTGCATTACTCTGTTTATTGGTAATACAAAGAATAATGGACCACGTAACGGTTTAAGATTAAGTAACCGCAAACTATAAAACATTAATGCCTTAGCTCGTCTATAGCTTTTGCTCCCGTCGTTTTCTCATAGAGGCGGGTTAGTTGCCTTGAAACACGTCAACGTAACTAACTAACTTATTTCGGAAAACCGATTTATGTCTTTTTTGTTTATTTTTCGACTCCATTTATAGTATGTATGTGGCATTTAACGATTTTTATACATCGTGAGTTAAAACATTGGTAACACTCCCTACTCATGTGCTTTAGGGTAACGATATGATCCTATATAGGTTTTACGATGTGCACTTATAAACACGCCCAAACTGATCATTTGAAGATGTGGTTTGTCCTTGGAGCTTAAATGCCAAATTCAAGTGTCATGTATACAAATATAAAACACGCTTTTTATGACTTGAAAAAGCTTTCGATATTGAGCCTGGCTTCCCTACTGCCTGCGGAATTCCGGCAGTCCAGCTGGGATTCAAAGAGGAAGCAAGAAGAAAGAAGGTGCACGCTACACCGCACAAGTGGCCTTGGCACGTAAGCCATAGTACGATTTTATTCTTATTGTTCTATGTCAGAATAACCATGTGTGAACCGAGAAAACATCACATCGACACGATATTCTACGAAATCATATATAATACGTTACATAGGTATGATGTGAGGATTCAATTATGTTTCATTTTTTACCTAGCTTAAAAGGCTACTGGTATTAATGGCATGTGGATTGTAATGAAAATAATAATGTTAGGCTTTGTTATATGAATGATTGACCAACGAATACAAGTTGCAAATGCATAGCCTTAAATTCGATTAACAACGAAAGTTATGTCTAAAATATTAAAATATATTTTCTCACTTTGTAAAACTGACATTGCTTTTGCCAAAGCCGGAATAATTATTCAATGCAAATTGCATTCAAAATAACAGGAAGTAGGAATGAATGCGTAACAAGAACAATATAGCAAGGCAAATGTATGGGGATTCGGCCATTGTGTGTGAGGCAACGTAAGCCATTTTTGCAGAATAAGGATAGAAAGATTTGGATATTTCCCATAGAACTAGTCCGTTTGAGAAGAGATTTGCTGACGATTTAAAATGAACGTCTTTGTAGACTCCTTTTTTTTGGGTGCATTTTTCAGTTCTCCACCCGAATTTTACAGATCACTACAAGGGAGAAGGTTACGATATCGCGATATTAAAAATTCTTGATAATATTATTCCACGTACATTGTCCCCAAAGTAACCTTTTTATATAAGTTAACTATTGCCACATTTTGCCTTCATTTGCAGTAATTTAGCATAGCATTTTATTACATTGCATATATTCATTTAGTGAGCACAGCACTCATTTTGCGCGACATATTCCATGTTAGTGTTTTCAATTGGAAAAAAACTTAAGTACTCTTATTTTTTATGTAATTGACCATAGGCAAGGCTACATCTTAGAGCACCTTCATCTCATTAAGCTGAGGTGAGCGCAGCATTCTTATTACCGTCATATTTATTTCTGTGTTTTTCTACCAAATTTATCCAGATTCGACAGTTAGTCCCATCTGCTTTCCGTTAACTTACCAGTGGGCAGCACCTGCTTTTATGCCGGCTGGGGAGGAGTGTTTACAAACAACTCAAATGGATAACAACAATACCGAAAGACTCTCAGAGAAGCCGAATTTCAAATTGAACATGATGAGTACTGCATATTCTTCTACAACGATATGTATGCTGATAGCAATTCAAACATTGGCACAAAAGGCCGAGTAAGTTATAACAGCGATGCCACCACTCTAAGTTATTAAATAGTAAAATACATTTAGTAATGTAATTAAAATCACGCTTTTATACTGCATTCAGCGTTAGTATTTTCATTCTTTCCATGTTCTTTCTTGTTGAAAAATTTTAAACCCCTGCACCTGTTTGATGACGGATGAACTGGATTGTTTTTTCAGCATAGGCGGTTGTTAGGCAGCCTTCTGTTTAATTTACGTTTATGAATGTTGTTGTTGGAAAAAAGATCCCCTTGCGGGAAATTAAAATACCATTATAGATGTGTGCCATCACATCGGTCTGACCATAATTGTTAAGTATGCACAATGCTGACTGTCAAGCACATGCGAGACATAAAAATACAAAGAGTGTGATCACTAATGCTATCAGTATAACACCATAATCGTACCTAGGGCATGAACTTTGGGCTAAAACGAACCTGTCATGCTTTTAATGTAGCCCAGTTTTAAGAATCATTTTTAGAGTTAGACACCCACAATTAAGTTCTGACACTTCGTAATAACACTACTTGCGCTAAATGCCAAGAAAATTAATCTTTAAGGAGTACGACTTAGGGATATGATTTAACACTAAACAACGTTTTAGAGAGATAAAAATAGCAGCCACCTTGGTAAAATGATAGACCGGGAAATACTAATACAATACAAATACAAAAACGATACAAATTACCACACAATAAACACTAAACGAAACAACAAAACACTTCTTAACACCTTAAAACAGCATATGGCTAAACTTTATGTATAAAAAAAGTTACTGCCTGAGCCTTGCACAAAGATCTCCAACGAAAATCTGTAGACCGAAGACGAGTTTTAAATAACCCTTCGCTCGAATGTCATTAAATCAGTCTTCACACGATTTTGGGCGTCTTTTGCTGTCGGTCCGCCCTTTCAAACTGTGCAAGCCACTGTCTATCATATTCTGAAAGTCGTTTCAAGAAGGTAAACTAATTGAGCAATTGAGTGTGCATTAATCACACGATTGGACTGGTAAAATGGTTGACCTCTCAGTTAAAGTGTATCGCATGTATAATAATCGAGTGTATTATCAAAATGAATTTAATGTGATGTAAGGGTTAAACCAAATATAATGCGACCTCCAATATGGTTTTCATCCTTGACGATCTCGCCTCATGGGTGTTTTTTAATCGCATGAGAATTATACAAAGGCCACAGATAAGACTTATCCAGCATATGTCATATTTTTGACTTCTAAATCGCCTATTATAGCCTACCCCACAGGATTATTTTACAATTGATTTAGGGCGCAGGAATTCAGGAACAAAATACAAAATATAGCAGATGTGTGGATTCGCAAATGAAAGTAGTTTTTTGTCCTTCGGATTACAGGAATATGTTGTTGGACACTCTACCTCTTAATTAGCAAAGTTAAAACTGGTCACCCACTCGCTTCAATTCTGGGAATGCTTAAGTACCTGGCATACGTTATCGACTGTCTCAATGACAGAGACTGTGGAACTTTCCTATTTGTCAATAACTTAACATATGCGCTAAGCTCAACTGCGAGTACGACACAAAAGGTTAACATTAAAATATCAAGAAAATAAATTTTCAGGTTGAACAAGAGACCTCTAGGTTCAATGAAACCAAGAATGTGGTCCTACAGGTGAACACCTCTCAAGAAGCATATCTGACCTGCCACTGTTTATAAAGTAAATATGCTTGAACTGTGATGACATTTTGTTCAGTGGAACATATTATATTTGGTTGAAATTGAACTAATGGCGGAAATTAAATCCATCATCTGTTGATGAACTGGACTTAGTATTCACAGGTTCATTTTAAATTATTATTTAAGCTGCTGAAAGCTTACATGCATATATGCAGCGGAAAATCATTTCAATATAGAAAAAGTAGTAGGTACTTACTAAGTTTACCTCTTCCATGAAGATTTTCTAAAGTTTTGGGTGGAAGAATATTAGCCAGGTCCTAATTAAAACTCCTTTGTTTTTGCTACTCAAATTCCTACAGTAGGCTGTCTTGGACAGTATAAGATTGTGGGATTATCGTTTGTTGTCCTCGGTTCTTGCTTTATAATCGCGAGAGGGGTTTGGTTTGCTATGCTACTTGCCGATTTTTGGTGTTTTGTTTGGTGTGAGGGTCAGTTTAAGATAGCGGGGTTTTTATTTTTCGTCCTCGGTTCTTGCTTCATCATCGCGAGAGGGGTTTGCTTTGCTTTTTTACTATCTGGGCTGCTTGCAGCCGATCGCACTGCCCTGGCTTATGGGTTGGGTGCGGTTGTTGGTGTTCTGTTAGGTGCGATGCTTAGTCATGTAGTTGGTCGAGGTGGGCCATGTTCTTGGATGGTTCTTGGTTGAGGGCTTCCCTTTCTGGCACATTTCGGTTGGGTGCCCAGCCGCCAGCCGGGCTGCGCAGCGATGCATTCGGTCAGGCTTGGCTAGGCCAATGTTTCAGGAGGGGTGTCGGATTTTCGGAACAGGAGTGCGGCTGCCCACTGTTCTGTGCAGTCATGAGTTCGGCCGCATTCGGCTAGGCTCATGTGCCGGTGAGAATGTTAGTGTTTGGAAAAATAGCATCGAATGTGGGTAGGGTTAGTGCAGCTGTTGTCTTGCTACTGGTCTACTCGATAAGCCAGTTCTCCATGTTCTGTGGCGGGTTTGGCATTAGCATAGCGTTTTCATTTGCGCGTGGATTTAAAAGGGGTTGTTAGGGGGGGAGGTGGTTCGATTACAGTGCTTATGTGTTTAACGGCTTGTGTTGTCCCCCTACCTACGTCTCCATGCTCTCCTTTCGTCTTCTTACCCTCCTTACGCCATGTCGTTCGGTAACCAGAGAACAGCTGCTTTTTCATACACCTGTGTTCTTTGCCAAGTGGAAATATACGTTAACGCTAACTCTGTAGCTTTCCTTTGACTGCCTTCTATTATGCTATGTCGTTCGTTCGTGTTTGTCACCTAGTTTTCCTCATTTCATGGGGTTTGAGAGGTTTGAACAGTGTCTCAGTTTAAAAAAGAAATGGGGGGGCTGTTAGGAGGGTTGGCCATCCTTTTGGTGGTGAGTCATTGATTGGCTTGAAGGACGGTTGGTTGGATGGATGGTTGGTTAGATGGTTGGTTGGTTGGTTGAATGGTTGGATGGTTGGTTGGATGGTTGGTTGGATGGTTGGATGGTTGGATGGTTGGTTGGATGGTTGGATGGTTGGTTGGAGGGTTAGATGGTTGGATGGTTGGTTGTATGGTTGGATGGTTGGTTGGATGGTTGGTTGGTTGGTTGAATGGTTGGTTGGATGGTTGGATGGTTGGATGGTTGGTTGGATGGTTGGATGGTTGGTTGGTTGGATGGATGGTTGAATGATGGTTGGATGGATGGTTGAAGGATGTTTGAAGGATGGCTTGAAGGATGTAGCGTTTAAAAATTAGGGTACGTGTCAATGTTTGGTTTAGGTGTACGGTAAGTGTTAGGGTTAGGTTTTACGATTAGGGTTACAGGTAAGGATGGGGTAAGGGTTAGGTGTAGGATTCATCGTAGGGTAACCTTTTCAGTAAACGTTTATGGTAATGGTTAAATCTGTGTTTTCTGTACACATTGTATTTTCCTTATATTTTGCTTACCTTAGTCATCTACCTACGCCCCCTACCAGCATAATCTACCTTTTAAACACGGCAACCAGATGCTTTATTCTTCTAATTTCTTCGTCCTACCTTGCCAGCCTCCTTTCGTATTTCTAACCTTCTGCATGCGGCTACGTCATTTATTTGCTAATTAGGAGTTCTACCGTTCGGGCACTAGCGAGTTCTTTTGCTACTCTCGTTAAAATTCACATTTGTTTCCTTTTCTCTTCCATACAAATTTCTGCGATCACTGATAATTCCCCTACCTTTTTGCATCGGTTTAATATTTGCCTTTATTTTCCCATTTTTATTTCCCGGGCTCTTACTTACCCATGTTGCGTCTGTGCTTCTTGGAATGATTCGTTGGTTTCTCCTGCTCTTTCTCGTCCATTTTTGTTATCTTTTGCTTCCAGTTTATCTTCTCCCACAATTGCATTTTCTTAGTTCGCTCCCCATACCACTCTCCTGTTTGCGAAGAATACCCTCACCTATTTAAGGTGGTGCAGTGCTTCCTAGAAATGTCCAAGGGTTCGCTATCAGTAAAAAATACGCATTGTTGTTATTCCTTTACATCACAACATTTAACACAAATTAAATTATAAACCATGGATTTGGGAGGAAAAGAAAATATGTTGTTTGCGTTCCATTCGTAATGGTATTGACTAAGGTTGCCTTCGTCACTGCCATCATTGTATTTAACCGTCGGTGCCCCTGCTTCATCCGACTTATGGGTCATCCCCGTTCACATTGTCCATCTGCTATTTTCCCTCATTTTCGTTTGTAACTTTCGTTTTATAGGCATTTTCTCTTGTTCTTAAAGGATAGGCGTTCGATATCTGGCCAAAAAATGAGACCCAGGCGGATAGAAATTGTTACATTTCAGTCCATGCCACAAACGGTACTGCACTTCATCCAGGTGGGCCATGACAGCTGGACCCGTTTCGAAGAGCTTCCGTTTAAGTCTGCTCCAGTAAACTGCCATGGCATTGGTATGCATACCCGTCAGAAGGTTAACGAAGTTCTTACTGTGGGTAACTGTGAGATTTTGGTAGCCCTCCTCGGGTAGCCGGCAGTAGGCTTTCCACTCGTCAGTTACTATGACACTTTCTTTAACAACCAATCTTTTAATTTCCCCCTGCAGTGACGGTCAGCTACAATTATTTACTTGTTCGAAGCGGGCCTTCTTTATATAGGTGTCATGCATTCCTACTACGCAGTATTGTCGTCCTTTCCTGCTTTTATTATTCTTGCGCCTTGCTATCATTGTCTCATCCCTCTGCACTTCCAAACCTTTGCCACCTATTTGGCCTACGGCGTTCATCAGTACATTGGTTGACAAATTCCGGCAAATTGCATAAAAGTGGATTGTTGTGTTGCGAGGTACCCCTAATACTGCGTTGCAGCACGCCATCTACGTAACGATATACAATTTTCATTATTTTGACAGCGTTTGAAAATGGTTCCAGATCTTAGGGTCTTCTTCCACCTACAGCGAGTACAGTTAAATAAGAAACCGTCTGTTTGCTCCGCTGAGGCCTGTTTGGTCATATTCTTTTTGAATACATACTGCAGCTGCGTAGGAAGCAGTGCCTTTCCTGCTGGAGTCACTTATATTCATTACTTCTTCTTCCGTTGACTTCTCCTCTGCGGTCCACTCATTGTTTGGCGTACTTTCTCTAAATTCCTAAAATGGCGTTAAAAACACTTAATTCATGGAAGATTTATGGTAATGATTCTGCATTTGAAGTAAAACTTGTCCGCACATTTTCTTCCTATAATACATTATATTCGTAAATTACACACATTTGCATTCCCTTTTCTTTTCTTCCTACTATGCTCCAAAAACGTTCCGGACACCCTACAGGAAACCTTTATTTAGGGTAGTACTTGCGTTCCACTTCCCTTCTTTTTCGTCTTCCTATGTTTCGCTGCTCCTTACCGCCTTAAATTGCATCAGTTTGCTATGCATGGAAAGTTAGTTTACATATACATTCTTACCACGCTTCTGGTTCGTTTTTATCCATTTCCTGTGCTTCTGGGTGGTTCACTTTGCGATCGCCTTCGCCGGTTTCCATTTCGGCGATTTCCATTTGGGCGTTTCCCAGGGTCTTCTCCTCCCATTGGCTCCCACTTCCGCTGTTCAGTTTGATTTTTTTTTCAATGGGCCCAGTTCATTCAATCTCTTTCTACTCATTGGATGACTTTTTCGTATGTTTCATATTCCACGGTTTGTCTCCACCAAATTTAAAATTCTTCTTTACCTACAATTTACGATTTTTACCTAACCTTCTCCGTTTTCCATGCTTTTTAACCATTTGTTTGCCCCACCCTTTAAACCCCTACTACCACGGTTCACGTAAAACATGTGGTCGGGTTTGTGCTTTTATTCTGGGACCCGGCTATTGTGTGCCTGCAGTTGTTTGTTGGAATGTGAGTCACAGTTAGTGTTTCTTAAAATATGCATTTTTGGTACAAATGGATGAAACTATTTTGTCAGGTCAAATATACAATTTTATTTCACACGCGCAGAATGTTCGGTAGAATTTTTTATGCGAATTAAAATAAATGGCATAAGCACATGTACATTTTAGTTGACGTTTCCAAATATTAAACTGCCTTTTATGAATCGGAAATAAAATAGTAATATACTGATTGTCAGCCCTCTTTGTTTAGTAGATGCATCAGCGCACGAATCGGGCACCATTTCAAAGGACGGTTATTATGTCGATAGTTACAGTCTTAAGCCATTCGTTTGTGATCTTCTGGTTTTATGTGGTTTGTGCCGAAACTTATTCACGGCGAATGAAGGATCTTTCTCGCTGAAAGATTTAAAATTTAACTTTCTAAATAAAGCATACCTCTCACTCACATTGGCGTTAGTAAGCATACGTGTCACGTGTTCGCTGAAGAATTTATTTCTCCCATAGCAAAAAAGATCATCAACGATGAAAGGCATGGTAAACATTAAAGTAGTCAATAGGTATTACGTCGCAAATAACCTAAAGGCCTTTTATTGCTACTTGCTCCAGCGGTAAGTGCCAACCACGAACGACATTCATTAGTTTGCTTTTTTATTCGGCAAATGCTTCCGCTGGCCCATAAATCCTTTTCGTGCATATTTTGGCTTCTGTTGTCAGTTAACACTCGAAGGTAGTTCTAAAAATCCGTATTTACCTACGAAATTCATTTCTTTGCTCTTTATATTCAGCAAATAATAGGGGATCTTGAAGATGCAAGTTGTTTTTCTACATAGCCGGTTTCCTCTTAATTTTCATTTTTATCGCCGGATTTATCCCTGAAGGTCTTCCACATGGTTTTCATTGGAAAATTTGACTTTCATTAAGCTATGTAATCCCTTGGAAGTTCTGCCGGTTGTTGTCCAAACCCCATTTCCATATGTTAATGTGCCTCTATATTTGCAGTTGTGGAGAGAGGAGAGAATACGCGCGGGTAAAAGGAATATGGTTACTTGACTCTTGTGGCGGATATGAGTTCACTGCCCTTATGACTACCTCTTCTTTACTGAAAACCATATGGAAAACAATAGACAGTCGAATTGTTTGTAGCCTGGTTTCAAACTCTATGTGCTGGGGTAGATGTTAGTCCAGGGAAAATCGTAGTAGTTTCTAGTCGAACGACGGTGCTGAGGCCTTTATTGTGGGACTTTTCCAATCCATGCAAGATGCGTTGAAGTCGCCCAGGACTAGTAAATTATCCTGCTGGCATATCAATTTCAATGAATTTAGACGTTCCAAGTCATCGATTTTGTTCGATATATGAGGTAGATAGACAAAGCCTAGGTAAATTCTCGGGAAATATTTAATTCTAATTTTGCAAGTTATTATTTCATACCTACGTAGTACTGCACCGGAACTTAACCTCTAACAGGAAGAATGTTCCTGGGATATATAAAGTGGCAGGCCTCCACCTCTACGTGCAAATCTGTCACAACAGAACAGACATGTTTCTTCTTAATGATCCTTTTTATCGCCGGATGGATCCATGAAGGTCGTTCACATGGTTTTCATTGGGAAATTGACTTTTATTAAGCGCTGTATAATCCCTTGGCGGAACTACTAGTTTTCGTTTCTATCAGTCCAATTGACTAACCAGTTTCCGCGGAAGCAGCACGTCGAAAACAGGAAGAAATATTCTGGGATAAATAAACTGCCAGGCCTCCGCTTGTACGTGCAAATCTGTCACAACAGAACATATGGTAGATTTCAAGACAGTGGCCGCAAGTTCTAATAGTAGTCTTGGAATTGGGCATTTTCATATTGGATAAGATGTCAGCCTGTCGGGTTTGCGCCAAAGAAAGACATTTTTGACGTGAATACTGCGCACCTGTTTGATTTTTAGGTGTGTTTCTCCATTAATCCTCCACTCTTTCAGTTCGTTTATAAATTTTGTCATTTTCTTTAGTTTATATTCGGTCGCAGTCTTGTTGAAAAAACACCGGCATGCATATCCCGCTGTATGAATTTCTTCGTAGCAAGAGCTGCGCGTACACCTTGCTCTCCAAAATGGTTTTAAGTGTCATAGTCGATGGTTTGAACCGTTCGATGGCTGACCGTTACCTATTTGATATGGTTTTAGAATATTAACCGACCCGCTGTCTTTTAACAACATTTTAAAATACCCTTGAAGATGACCTTAGTCGTGTTTAACTTTCTGCCTGAGAAATGCTGATGTTGATTCTGAGATCCCTTTTGAAACTCTATTTATTTTGCGTTTTCACCGAACGGCTGCGGTTTTCGCATCACATATTTCAACTGAGAGCACTCTCATTCCCAGTTCAAATCCGTGAATAGTCGGTTAAACGTGTGTTGGTTGTCACCTCTTGCTCAGTTCAACCTTGGATTTGTCGGCAATATAAAAATCTGGGAATATATAACTGCATTTTCTGTTTTTCTTCATTAATTTTATTTCCGAGGCTATCCTTTGATTCGAAATTTCTTCGCTGTGCTTTTCCACGTGCGGATATAGCCATAAGACTTCTTGTGACATAGTGTGGCTTCTGTTGTCATTTGATGGTATAATGCAGTGCTTCCAATCCGTATTTGCATACTAAATACAATTGTTTGCAGTTTTATTTGGCTAACGCTTCCGCCGACACATAAAGCCTGTTCAGGCATATTTTGGTTTCTGTTGTCCATAGACGCTCGAAGGTAGTTCCAGCAATCCCTATTTGCCAATGGCATTCATTTCTTTGCAGAAGGCAGGTGCATATGAAATATGTAAGTTGTGATGTGTGTATTCTCCGACATTTGGAAAGATATATTTAGATTAAGGCGAATCCTCAACTTTCCCCAGATTACTAAACTGTTGATTACACCATGCCCTGAAGGTTTTATCAACCAGTAACAAAAGTTATGAATTTAACCCGCTCCGACAACCAACATCGTCGCAACTTAACTCTGCTCGCAACGGTTGCTGGACTCGTTACAAAAACGCCAAGTCGCCTTATGTTTCTCAAAGGTTTGACTGTTGAAATTCATTGAGCGAACACACCACTTCCCGAGGCATCTTTTTCATTGGGATAGATTACAGTGCAGGCTTATAATTAGTCCTGCGTGACTTCAACTCATCTTGTATAGATTGGAAAAGTTCCACAGTAAAGGCCTCAGCACCGTCGTTCGACTAGAAACTACTACGATTTTCCCTGGACTAACACCTCACCCAGAACATGGAGTTCCAAACCAGGCTGCAAGCAGGTTGACTGTCTAATGTTTTCCTTCTCGTTTTCAGTACAGAAGAAGGATTCATAAGGGAAGTGAACTCATATCCGCCACAAGAGTCAAGTGACTTTATTGCATTTACCCGCGTGTATTCTCTCCTCTCTCCACAACCGCAAAAAGAGAGGCGCAGTAACTTATGGAAAGGGGTTTGGACGTGCTGCTTCCGTGGAAACTGGTAACTTAATCGGACCGATATAAACGAAAACTGGCAGTACCTCCTAGGGATTATACAGCGCTTAATTTAAGTCAATTTCCCAATGAAAACCATGTGAACGACCGTCATGGATAAATCCGGCGATAACTAGGAGCATTAAAAAGAAACAGACTCTGTGGAAAAATATCTTGCATCTTCAAGATCCCCTACCAACGAGGTGATTTTATTGACGTTGAGATGAATTTGAGCAAGGATTGCTCTTTGAGGACCTGTTTCAGTAGAACCTCTCGCCTCATCTTCATTAACACGAACTGAAGCTGTGAATGAAAATGTGCAGGCTTAACCTCCGCTCTTAATTCTTTAAGCATCGGGTAGTAAAACGATGGAATCATTTCCCAAACAACAGAAGCCAAAATATTCAAGAAAAGATTTAGGGGACGGCGGAAACGTTTGCTGAATAAAAAAGCAAACTAATGGATTTCGTATACAAATACGGATTGGTAGAACTGCATTAGAGCGTCGGATGACAACAGAAGCGACAATATGTCATAAGGCATTTTATGGCTTTTTACGCAGTCAAGAAAAACACCAGAAAGAAATTCCGAATCAGAAGGATAGCCTCGGAAATATAATAAAAGAAGGATAACCGAAAATGTAGATATATTCCAAGTTTTTTTATATCGTCGTTTACGTTGGAAACATCACTGCACAATTCAGAATTTGCACTAGGCGAGGATATGGCTGTCGTTAAAACCGTACTTTTTCAGCCGGGTTCTCAACCAAATCAATCCATTCAATTTTCCTGGACCGGATAAGATCCCAGGACTCATATTTAGAGCAATATTGACAGAGCTAGCCATGCCTCTTTCTTCTCTGTTCGAGCTGTCAATGAGAACAGGAAACTTGCCTTCGCTATCGACAGACAACCAACATCTTTCCCTCATAGAAGGGAGATAGCGAGATGATAGCAAATAGCTCTAGGCCTATACGTTTGAATTGCATTTCCTGGGAAACAATGAAAGTCATTCTTCAGCACGTAAGGCTAAAATTGTTTGATGAAAATGATGTTTTGCCATATTTTCAGCATTTTTTTCAGCGGAAGCGCTACTACTTTTCCAACCTGCTAGTTTTTTTTCGAAGTCTGGACCAGTGCTTTAGAATGGGGCGTCAAAGTAGGTGTAGTGTACATTTCGTTTCCGCAAAGCCTTTGACAGCGTGTCCCATGAACGCCCTTTTACATTAACTGAGCGTTCTGAACATCAAAGGGAAGGTTTTGAACGGCATAAAGTCATTTCTGATTGGTCGAACAAAAATGTGTCCTTATTGGATAGGATAGCTTGGACTGCATGAACGTGATTCGTGGGGTATCCCTCAAGGTTCTTTTCGTGCTCCTTTAGGTAATTAACAGCCTTCAGGAACTGGACTAGGGAGAGTTCATACTTGCCGATGATAGTAAGCAAGTAATTCAAAACCCGAGCAATCAGACTGCTCTGCAAAATAATATTTGCAGACTGCAAACATCGTCTGAGAAATGGCTCCAAGATTTAAATGTTCAAAGCGTGCCGTTCTGCACCTGCGTCTAAGTAATTATCTTATACATAACACCGGGAGGATATATAACCGGAAGGACACTGTAAATTCCCCTCACCAAGGCTGCAAACAGCGATATGCGAGTACTGCAAGCTTTCAAAGGGCCTTTATATCTTACGACAAAGACCTCTTTGGTAAAGTCTGCGGAACCTTCGTTAGATCTCGTGTTGAATATGGAAACAGGCGTGGCGACCATGACTCGCAAAGGAACAAATATATCTCGGGAAAGTGAAACGTCGTACTAAAAAGCTAGTACGACATCTAAAATACCACTCTTATATGGAGAGACTTGTATGCCTAAATCTGTTCCCCCTCTGTTACAGAAAGCAACGAGGTGATCTTATTGACGTTGACATGAACTTGACATGAACTTGACATGAACTTGTTTCAGTAGAACCTCTCGCCTCATCTTCATTAACACGAACTGAAGCTGTGAATGAAAATGCGCAGGCATAACCTCCGCTCTTAATTCTTTAAGCACCGGGTAGTAAAACGATGGAATCATTTCCCAAAATTAGTTGTGGAGGCGAGGCTTTTCAAGAATTGCTTGGATTATTATATGTATCCTGAAGTAATACCACGTCATCTCCATACTTACAACACACGTACTAAAAGTGCACACACGTGTTTCGCCTATATTTTGCCGCTGCATGACAGAGCTGCGAGGGACTCGGCTCATCCGCGGGTCCCCCAGCATTCCATGCGTGCTTTCTGGTAAATACTCCGGTTTTAAAATTCCGGATTTTTAATTTCTTTAAAAAGTAATAAAGTAACTTGGAGAAAATCAGTTTATGCAATTTCTTTAGGCACAGACTCAAATTGGATATGAATATTTGGAATGAAGTCAAGCAGCAACTGCGGACGAACCACGTAATATTCATAAGGTTGAACCCTTCGCAGCTGTGCCATGCAGTGGCAGAATGTTGGCGAAACATGTGATTTGGCTTTATCAAGTATTGCTGCTGTCAATATGGTTAATTATGTAATACGTTATCCCACTGACTGTCTGTTGGCAGCCTGTGAATATTACCTGCGTTTTCCGCAGCGCTTGATGGACTTCAACCCAAATATGCATATCAAATGTGAGTCAGTACCTATGGCCTTGAATAAAAAGATTTGATCAAAATAACAAAGTTAATTCGTAATTAAATAAACAACCCAATTCAGAAGTCATCGCACCCCGAGGAAAGAGGTGGATAAGCAAACTGAACTGTTGATTACACCATGCCCTGAAGGTTTTCCCAACCAGCAGCACAAGCTTTGACTTTTACTCGCTCAAAAAACCAACATTTGGCACCTAGTAACTCTGCTCGCAACGGTTGGTGGACTCGTTACAAAAAGGCTGAGTCGCTTTATGTTTCTAAAAGGTTTGACTTTTGACATGCATTTAGCTTGTATTGGTGCTGTCAATATGGTTAATTAGGTAATACATTATACCACGTACTGTCTGTTGGCAGCCTGTGAATATTACATGGTTTTTCCGCAGCGGTTAATGGACTTAGACCCAAATATTCATATCAAATTTTAGTCTGTACCTATGGACTTTAATTAAATAATTTTATCGAAATTACAAAATTAATTAGTAATTAATTAAATAACCCAATTCAGAGGTCATCGCACCCCAAGGAAAGAGGTGGATAAGCGAATATGCTTTTTTTATGCTCTGTTTTACATTGGTTTTAATCGAGTGTATTGCTGGTTCACAAACTTTCCAGAATTTTCAAGAATCTATTTTCGCAGTCACGCGGATACTCGCCTTTGTCAGACGTCTGGGATACAAATGAGGACCCACTGAATTAATTTATTGATCTGCATCGGCAAACTAATCCATGGTGTGGTAATTTACAGAATGTCATTATTTATGTGTGATTAGTTAATATCCTCGATGGCTTATTCTTACGGCACTAATAGCTGCGAATGTATTACTCAGTCGTTGAAAATTTCACAGAAATTAAGATGTTTTCGGTGAACTAACATACTTCTGATTATCCGCTTCCTTCAGCTAAACCTGTAATTCTTAAAGGAACCTGATGCCCCAATAATTACCTTTGTTGTACGACGATGTAAACGCACAGCTCAACCTATTTGAAAGTACGATTTTTAAAAGCTATATTAAAGTTTGTTTCTGATAAGTCTGACACTGTTAAGAGAATGTTCTGAAGAGGGAAGGCAAATTCCTTAGTATGCAACACATTAGTAGGTTTATGTTTAACAGTTCAAAGATCTCACGGTGGTAAAGGCACTCAATGGGTACCTGTGTTTCAATACCCAACTTGTGGAGGCGAAAATACTGGCCAATGTTATTGGGCCATTGAATACCCAAATCACTACTGGAGAGCGCTCAGGCGTAGCCATACAGTTATCACCACAAACATTTTGAGGAGATACGCTGAGAACCAACTGGAAATCACTCCAATAAAGATAAAAGAACTAGAGCGTCCCCTGAGTCAATGCGCTGTCGTTATGGATAAACTGATAGTAGACGAAAGACAAGAATTTAGCAGCTATACTCAAATCATTAGAAGAAAACGTGGAGACGTAAAAAGATCCTCAATTCTTCATAGGGTGCAAGAAATAAAGCTACAATCACGTTTTCCAAAAGATCCTGATCGATACGTCCACATTGCTTCCTCTATGCAACTCGATAAAACGTTGCTCGAAGCATTATCCCTAGGTCAAATTTCTGCTTGCCTCATCGAAGGCTTAGTAAATTAGAGTTAGAAACCCAATTTGAGAATCTCTGGAACCAACAGTACGACGTAAAGCCTATATTCGCAGAGAGCATTCGACACTTTAAATCAACGCTGGTGAATTCTAGTTATCAGTAGTTGAACATGAGACCACAAATTCGGGGATTGCTGACATAAGCACACGTAGAGAAGTTCAAACATCTTCAAGCGTACCAAACCATCCTGATAAAAATATCGGATAAATTAACAGGGACCGTTATAATAAACCGATCAGACTATGTAACGAAGATGCACTCCATACTATGCGACCAAAATGAATTTAGGGAAGAACATAAAGAAAAGGATTGCACCGATGAAGTAGAGGCACAATTTTGTGACTGCTTAAAAAGACTCCATGCAGGTGATTTTCTAAGCGACCGTGACCTCGAACGCCTCAGACCAGTAGGTAAACACATCCCTTGACTCTATGGTCTACCGAAGATCCACAAAGAAGGCTTGCTTCTTCGTCCGATTTTAGACATGCGAAACTCTCCTTATCATGCCATAGCAAAGTGGTAAGCAGAGAAACTAAAACCTGTACAACGACAACCAGCGACACGTTGCTACAGAGATACCTTCGAATTTATTGTAGACGTGAAAGACCTTAACTTAAACGGCACGAGGAGGTTATCGTTGGATGTATCATCACTTTTAACAAACGTTTTTGTCACTGACACAGTCAATTACCTCTGCGAATTTCTATTGACCACGTTGATCCACGTTCAACTAGGCAGCAATCCAAAAACTGATGTCTGAACTGTCCTCATAATAGATGCGTATTTTTATGCAAACCTTTCCAGATTTGCGGAATTTGTGAATTTTTTCTTCGGGCCACAATATTCTGTTAAACAAGCGAAGGGGGATCGTAGAAGACCCCTTAAAACTGCTAGCCATCCCGATGCTTCTACAGAATATCTGACTTATCAAGGTCGTGAGAGCACAGGCCCCTCTAACTAAAATGCTTGTGGACATCAGATTTCAGTGCACAAATACCCACTGGAAAAGACTTAAAACGATGCATGCAGCATCACTTGACTAGTTACCTCCAAAGTATCCCATTGAGAACCGCTGTGCATTCAGCCTGCCTCCTCAGACCCGGTTAAATTAAGGTGAATCCTTGGCCCCACAGGTCCGAGGTAAACCTCATCGCTGACCAGGTAGTCTGATAGGCTTGTACTGACATGCAGTCAATTCTAAATTAATCGCGGACGTTTAGGAATATGTGCCCAGAAAGGATTCATCGGTGTCGCCGATCAGTTGGCGGTCGCATGGCCGATCCGCAAGTTGATAAACGCATTGGTTATATGCTGTGTACTTTAGAAGCGGTGCAGACTGCACGCCGACCAGAGCAGATGCGGCTTCGACATCTGCGCAGGAAGCACCATATATGCGGCTCCTGGCGCAATGACATGGCATTGAATCGGATTACCATTTGGTCAGATGACCCAAATGCACATTGTGAGTCCTAATTCCCCAATGCCTGCAATTCCTGCTCTATATTTTCAAACAGGCCCCAGTTAACCATTCTACTTAGCTGCTTTATAGTTGGCAACAAACCGTGATATCTACAATCGTTGAAATCGAGTTAAAATGCATTATTGGTGTTTGGATGAAGTGTTTATTCAAATTACTGAATAACGCTTAAACTCCGATAATGTGCGGCTTTTAGGAAACATCACACGTGTGGGCGTATTGGTTTCAAAAGTTTACTGTCAATCATCTTCTCTTGTACAGCTGCAAACCGTGGAGAGTGATTTTCTCCTGTTGGCCCCAAATGTACTAATCGGATGCAATTAATCAATACGAGTGCAAGTCTGCAAGTAACAGCATGCGTGTTACTGGGCTTGCTACTTGATGCAGGAATTTTTTATTTTTATTTGGAAATTATAATTAATATTTGGTAAGCACCAGCACGGCACTGTCTAAGCAAGCATTAGTAACGAAATAAAGTTATGACAATGTGTGCAGATAAAATGTACAAATACATAACTTGTCCTGCTATCTCAACAGTTAGCGATGTTTAAAAATTTATGGTGAACTTGAAAACATAGGCAGTGAAAAAAACTCCTACCATAAAAATGGAGGCAGAGTTCAATAAGCCTTCATTTTTGAATATAAGGTAGTAGAAAAAACTGCTTAGGAAAAAAATGGTCAGGTGGCAGAGTAGGGGTATACGGTAGTAGCATTTCAGAATGAGATAATGAAACGTTCAGGTGATTCGTTCTTGATCACTTAGGCGTATGAAAAAAAATCTTACGAAAATTGGTCAATGAACTTAAGTCCTCATCATCTTAGGATCCAGAATTGAATTCTGATGAAGGGTTGTATCCAAAGAAACGGTAGCATTTTATACTGAGGACCCAAGTGTACACGGTGGCCGCAGTAATGAATGCGGTGTACAGCCACATAAAAGATTCCCTTCACTGACACTGTCTATTACATCTGTGAATTCCTATTGACCAGTTAGCAAGAAACAGGAATACCGACATATGCACTAAAATAATGATTACTAAGATGCACGTTAAATGTGCAGTTCATTTTTGACAACCAGCTATACAGACAAATAGACTGCGTTGCTATGGGTTCACCACTTGGACCTCTCCTAGCCGATGTCTTTATGGGCAAGCTGGAGACATTTCGGCTAAGCGGACAGATCAATAAGCTAAGACGCTACGGCCGATACGTGGACGACAACTTTGCAATCGTCACAGAAGAAACAAATGTATACGAACTCTTAAACACTGTAAACCAAGCACTTCCATCGATCAAATTCACGTGAGAGATGGAAAGAGCAGGTTCACTCCCTTTCTTAGACGTCCTTCTAAGCAGATGACCTGACGGCAGCATCCGAAGTAGCGTTTATCGAAAGAAAACCTGGCCGGGCAATATATTAACTTTGGCAGTTTCATACCTCTCCAAAAGAAAAGAATCTAGTCCATTGCTTATTGCAATGGGCTAGAAACATTTGCTCGGCAGATAGTATCGAGGAGAAGCTTAAGAAATTCCAGAACCTACTTCAAGAGAATGGATACCCTGGTCAGTTTATTACAAAGTATCTTGTCGCAAGACCGGTGAAACCTGCCAAGGTTACAGTGGAAAAAGAAACTCTATTCCTCAAAGTGCCCTTTCAAGGGGATGTGGCTAGTGAACTCCTGAAAAGACGCCTAAAACAAGCCGTTACACAAACGTTTCCAGCAGCGAGACTTCAGATAGTGTTCTCAACTAACCCTCTTTTACGAGTGGAAGGTAAGGATAGGTCGCCGGCTCAGACCACCTCCATGTTCATTTACTCAGTTACTTGCTCCTGTGGAGCAGGTTATATTGGTTGCACGAGTCTGCGCCTATAAGAATAAGTGGACACCTCCCAGCATGGCTGAATAAAGGGGACGTCAAGAGCATTAAAAGCGCCATCCTTGCCAATCTTGTTGACACAGGGCATAGTCTGCTCCGTGTAATTTATAAGGTCCCACCAAACTACCCCAACGTCTACTACCCCAACTACTCAACGTCTACTAGCAGCAGCAGCAGAAGCGATTGCTATTAGATTGAATAAGCCGGTCTTGTGCGCACAAAAGAACCTCGTACAAGCTCCGCAATTATCTTGGCCAACGGCCGCTGAACTGCATGCATTCTCCCGCGGCATCTCTGTCCTCCCGTTCCCCAGAACGGTTCTACCAAACGCTCACTGCAGGCTATCACACTATTTCTTATCATCATTCCCTATGCACACCTCTCAGACAAACCACATAAACGGACGAATATGATCGATGTAATGTTTTAAATTTCTACTACGTTCTAACGTTTCCCTATAACTGTACTGGCCTGAAGAGAAGTTATCGAAAGCAGCTCGTATGCTTGCCAAGTTGTCTTTTGAATCTTTTAATGGGAATTTTCGCAACTAAACTGTTTATCTGTTGCTTATTTAGTTCAGATCGTACTGAGTTTATGAAACAAAATATATTAAAAATTACCTTCAGTTATCTAATAGTTATTGATAAATGATGAATAACGGAATACAATCAATTCTTTAAAATAGGATTTTATTAAATCTATGCTTATATTGCATTAAAGTAAGGAAATCTAAGTGAACTTACCATGGCAGTTGACGCTAAACAGTATGTAAAGTACAACTGCAATCAATGCTTGTTGCATCTTTGATCGTCATATGCGAAATGCGTGCGAATGCTTTATCAACTGTTGTTGTCAGCTTATATAGAGACACATTGGACAGTCAAAATTGAGACAGTTTTCATTTATTCATTATTCGAAGCAGTCTTTTGAGGAATGCATTGGCTTCCGAAGAAAATGCCAGTTGGCTGTCGCTACTTCAGCTGAGCGTTCGCAATTCCACTGTTTGAGGTGAACTATGAAGATTCAATTTTAACACGTGGCATATTTTGCATGCCAACCATGCCTGCAGATCCTAACCAGCAGCACGCAAGCGTATTAACGATTTGGGGAAATAAATATTACTTGGCAAAGAAAACTTTGTAAAGCGATGATAGGCAATTCGTTTTCCTGCCAACAGTTAACATTTTGACGGCTTCACGACCTGTTAACATACGAGCATTTCCTAAAATATCAATGTCATTTTTAAGAGCTCCCAGTCGGTGTAGAGTTCGAGGACAATTTACTGCTCGTCGACAACTGTCCTGCAAGTCTGAAATCAGAAAATGCATTTGCTGACTTGTCTTCAACATAAATATGGTCGAGTGCTTAAAATAGTCGATTTCCGATAACAGAAAACGATTAATGGCATAAGAATTTGAATATTAATCTTCCCGCAACGCTTTTCCTTCCAAATGGAACTTCTTTTTTAAAATGTCTATTGATAGAAGTAATGTTATGGTTGAAGTTATTTTAAAAATGAAAATGCACAGACCATGGCAAATAACGCAATGGAAAATGCAGGAAGCCAGGCTAGCTAACGAATGCCGCATGG
Source organism: Schistocephalus solidus (assembly GCA_017591395.1). NCBI lineage: Eukaryota > Metazoa > Platyhelminthes > Cestoda > Diphyllobothriidea > Diphyllobothriidae > Schistocephalus > Schistocephalus solidus. The sequence continues at coordinate 2,533 of WEDG01009661.1, read as the reverse complement.
ATGTACTGCTAACGTACACTTTTTTAATCTGAAAAATAAGGATTTTTCACGTTCTGCAAATCTTTCCATGCTCAATTTTGATAGTTAATTCAGCGAACCGAAGTTTTCGGTAATTCATTCACCGGCCTGTACAATTAAAAGGGAAATGGAAATATGAGAGGTTTACAGGGTTTACAAGCGTATATTTCTTCAGATCGATCACGCCCCCGCTGCCTGCATGGCGAGGTCAGCGAGATAATGTCATTGAGACAGGATGAGGTAGCGAAAGGTGTGAGCAATGTTCTGAGGTCGAGTATAGGGGAGTGAAGAGTTCTTCAAATTACGGGGTGTGAACAGCAGTATCCACAAGACCGGGGCTCTCTCTGCGACCACTCTTGGATATAAGATACTTACCCCATCACATCATTACAAAATGGCTGGTAGAAAAGCATTATGCGCTCGAGAGGTACCTATATCCTAAAAGTTTGATGGACAGCTTTGAGTTTGTCGACACTATAAACAATAGGAAAGTTGATGGATGGAACATGCCTCCATTATATGATTTATCATTATTTACCAAAGAACCTATGGGAGGTTAATAAACTTCCTCTGTGACGTGAATATAAATATGAACTACCAGATAGGTATGCCCGTGAAATACCTTAGAGAACTTCTGACGTGATGCACACAAAACTTCCAGTTCCTCTGCAATGGCCAGCTTTATAGGCAGCTAGGTGTTGTTGCGATGGGTTCACCGCTAATGTTTTTTATGGCAAAATCGAGAAAATGATTCCTAAACACACACTAAATGAATCCGCCTTTCACGTATGGTACGTTGATTACATCTTCTGCCTGACGGATCGCATAAACGCTTGGAAAACAGATACCAGGCTAACCGTAATGAACCACACCTACATAAATGCAATAATATCGTTCATTTTGACGAACCATCAAATGTGCTTGCCTATCATATCTGCAACTTAATCTCTAGTTATAATACCGGTTTAGAGAGTCCTCCGGTTAAACAAAACGAAATGTGCAACGCGACTTCAATTTAAGTGTTTCTATTCCGTTCAAACCCTTTGCATATTATATGCAGTCTGAACACTTGATCTGTTTGCATAGCATCTGTGGAAAATACGAGTTTACAGAAGACACTTTATAAAATGTCTTCTAAACATTCAGTGCTTAAAATAAGATGTCAAGTTGTTCTAGCTCACTTTTTTGAATTTTCAGTAGCATTGTTTTTAGTCAATTCCAGCGTTAACTGTCACGGCACCAGATTGTTTTTCATCTGGGGTTTAAAACTCTCACGCGAGCCCATCGTCAAGGAATAAAATACTGTACAGCTCACTGCTTATTTGATTTACCTCTGCCGAGTATGACCTTCATCAGTGCCATTGACATATATATATATATATGTACACATGCATGTTCCGTTGTGCCCTGGAGCTCAGACTAGAGCCCTCGCAGGGGGTCGCATAGCGACGGGAAGCATATGATGAAATGGAACCGACAAAGACAAGGGAGACCGGAATGGCCAATTCTGGCTTATTAGCCGTCATCAGCCAGTCATACCCAATTCCAAGTGTGGCACACCTGGGATTCGAACCCGCGACCTTTGGTATTTGCGATCCTCACTATAAACAATCTGACGCGCTTTAAACTATCCTGGTGCGCTAAAAGCCATGGCTTGAAGGTTTCCAACTGACGGGATAACTCGGTGCGCGGTCGTCAATGTAGTGTTTTGATGTGGGTGACTGACCGGACTGAGAGTCGAGCTGCAATGGCTCCTGCTCAATGTGACGCGTAGGCTCACTCCCGTGGGGATCCGAGCCGATGTGATACGGAACGCCTGATAGGCAGCTCCGGCTGCGCCAGCCACCTGCGCCCTCTCCCATCTCCGGTCTTCTTGGCTCTTTCATGACACCGGGCTCATGTGAGGGAGGAGGAGAGGGTGCAGTAGATGCAACGAAAGTCTACTATCACTTTAAACTAAATCACGCGCAAGTCACCGTCACTGCAAAACCCTTCTGTGGATCATACGGTGGATATCGTCGTAATCAACGGTCGAAATGTAATGTATATGCCTCCCTGCAAAAGGCATATGACGTACTGATGATCGGTAACAACTGTGAAACAGCTGTCTACGTCTTGCCTGTTGCACCGTTTGGATAGGTTGTCGTCTCTTCCATATTTCTTTCTGGTTGCTGTACACAGTGTCCATTGCGCTGGTACGTTAATGCTAACAAGCGGAGAACTGCTAATACATAAAGCAATCGAGCAAACACGCAATGTTTTGATAAAGATTTCTACTAGAGCTAACTTGGTTATTTGTTAAAATTAATTTTCACAAATGGTTATCCAATTGATGTTTTGCGTAGATGCAGGAGTCGACAGGATTAAAAAATGCAAGGAAGTACACAATTTGTCTTACAAGAAAAACGTGTTCGAACGCGTTGGGACACACCTAAGACTGCATCAAAGCCACAAGCGCACAAACCAACGAAAACACTGAGATATCAGTTCGTTGAACCAAATACGGAAATAAAGA
>WEDG01009658.1:110568-132486 GCA_017591395.1 Schistocephalus solidus | reverse complement strand
AAGGCGGTTACCTGTTGCCGAACAAGGTGTTTTGTTTCATCGGATTCCCCGGTTTGTTTGAGTATTATATATATATATATATATATATATATATATATATATATATATATATATATATATATATATATATATATATATATATATATATACAGTAAAGGGTCAAGCTGACACGGAAAAAAACTACTGATCATTGTTTCAGGTGTTTTCAAGAGAAAAAACGGCAGTTTTTTGAGTAATTAAAGTTCAGGACAGGGACGTGTTAACACAGGTGCCTGGCGAAGAACTTCTCCATTCAGTGTTACGGATCTGGTATTCTGCAGCAGCAGGTATGTCAGCGAGCGGCTGTTTGCTGTCGACTGATAAATAAGCCGATTGAGGACTGCATAGCCAGCAATATTGCCCTCCGCATGAAGTCCGGCACAGGATTCAGAGTCCGTAAACGCCATCAGAACCGAAGAGAGCTTCCACAGAGTCAGCACCTAAAAGTTTTGGAAGGTGTCCTGAATGAAGAAAACTAGTGACAGCTCGCGTAAACAAGGGATAGCTTTGCTGAATTTTGATACTTCATGGTAGCTTATTCCAGATTACTATAGCGTTTACCGAAAAAAACTGTCGGTATCTAACTGTGCGGGCCAAAGGAAGAAATAAAAATACATCTCGATGACTGGTGCGCCGAGAGTGATCGAGGTGCCTCAGATATGTAAAGGGGGGTTCAATGTACGACTGTTTCGAAGTTTAAACAGTTAAAATAGTCCCTTCTGTAATCTGCGAAGCCACAGCGGGTCAAGGCTTGTAAGCTCACAGCTTTGTTGTTAGGACACGTTTCGGTGTTCTGAATAGAAAAATCTTTTTGTAAAGAAGTGCTGGACTGATTCTATCATCTTTCGTTCACTAGCGTACAGAAGGCTAAATAGAAACGAGCAGTATTCCAGCCTAGACCTGACATAAATTTTAAAGAGGCTGATTCTAATATTGACGGTTTTAAAATTTCTGAGAATAAACCCAGTAGTTTGGCGTGCTTTCGAGACAATCAGAGAAGTGCTCTGACAGATTAAGACTACTAGAATATGATATGCCCAGATCCTTTTTAACTCCGGGCACATTGAGATCGTGACCATCTATGCTTAGGTCGGGCTGATGGTTGTCGCCAATAACCATCACGGAGCACTTTTGCCAAGAAAATGGAAGGCGCCATGTGCGACACCACTGAGCGAAGGCCTGAAGATCCTTTTTAAGAGCTTAAGCACGGTGTTGCGATCAACCGGTTTATATCGATAGGCAACTTTTAAATCGTCAGCCTACATAAAGGGCCTACCATACTGAAAACAATCAGGAACATAGTTGACAAAGAGGCAAAATAGAAGCGGGCCGAGCACACTGCCGTGAATAACTCCGCTCCTCACATGCGTGGGGTTGGAGATAACATCAGAAATTTTAACCCGTTGTGCGCGAGCATTCAAATAGGAAAATATTAAGTTCAGAAGCTTGTTACCTATGCCAAAGGAGGCAAGTTTCCGCAGAAGAAGATCATGGTCAACACGATCAAAAGCCTTAGTAAAATCGAAGTAAACGGTGTTAATTGCAAAACCACTGTCTCTTGATTGTAGCACATGATCAAAGAAAGAGAGCTGGTAAGTGTCACAAGATCTTTTTCGAGAAACCCATGCTCAGCCGCAGTAAGTAGGTTATTCTCTGCTAGGTGACGCATCATGTTGTCTTTGATCAAGGTCTTGAAGATCTTCGAGACTACTGGCATTGTATTTATTGGTCTAAAGTCGTCAAATGACGTAGGTCGGCCGTGTTTCGGAATAGGCAGTATGTGCGATTCCTTTCATAGAATAGGGAAAGTTTCACTTTCAAGAGCAATATTAAATATCTTATACAGAACGGACGGAAATATATCGTTTGCATTCGCCTTTAGAACGCTGACCGGGACGCCATCTGGTCCTGGACTGTAAGATTGACGAAAACGCCGAATGGCTACGGTCACGTCCCAGAGGGTAAAAGTTATGGTTTCGAGGACGTTACCGGTCCAAACCCGGATGTTACAAAAGGGGCGACAGTATTTTCACTAAACGTTCTAGACAAGAAAGCATTGAAGCTATCAGCAGTCAACTTAGCGTCAGCTATTGGGTTTCCTAAGGCGTCTCAAAGTATGGGGTGCTGCGTTTTTCTCTGCACTTTTACTGTGCGCGAAAAGAGCTTCGCAAAATTTAACGAAGGGTTTTGGGAAAGTTAACCTCATCAGCTTGTCGTTTTTCGTCAGATAGCCTCTTAACCTCTTCAAAGATTTTTTGGATAAAGGGCAGGACGGAAGTGTCGTTTTGTAGATGAAAACGACGGGATAGTCTACGCAGTCTACGGCGGAATGATAAAGGGAGGTAGACTTTATCCTTGACATTAATTATTTTCTTATGGGGAACAAAACGAGAAATGAGTGGACCCAGAACTTGGTAAAAAGTATCAGTACAAACATTCACATGCGAACATACAAAGAAAATAGTCCAATCGTGGGAATTTAGGTGTTTTAGCAATTCCATCATATTTGCTGATCTGAAATCACGGAAAAAGCTTTATTTTTTGGAAAACGTTTCAGCAGCCTCTAGTTCTAGTGTAGAAAGAACTATAGTATGATCAGAATTCCCAAGTGGATCTAAAGGTGAAACTGACAATGGCTGACAACCTCTACAGAAAATAAGATCAATTATGTTTGATCCTCGGGTGGGAAAATCAACTACCTGGTCCCACATGCCTATTTCTATGGCCTCAAGTAGGTCTTCGAACTTTGCAGAACCAGAAGTTGGAAACCAATGAACTTGAGAAAGATTGAAGTCACATGCAATCAAGCAGTACTTCAGATTTAAGTCAGCTGCGGCGTGAAATGCCTGCGAGAGACAAAGATCGTAATCCTCGCTGGCATTGGGTGGGCGATAGACACTTCCAACGAGTAAAGGGTAGTTATCTTTAGAACGACTCGGAGCCAACAGCTCTCTTATACCGCGGTAAATTGGCGATATTCCAACGGAAGAAATTTATGTGGTTACCTAACATAGATACAGCTTCCTTCGCCGCGGCCCTCGTGTCGATCATTCCGAATGTAAGCGTAGCCTAGAAAAGAGAGTTCGGAGTCGGATACACAGGGTGTTGCCCATGTATCTGTTAACTATTAAAATGTCGGGGCGGTTGAGTTTGGAGCATGTGCATTCCAATTGTCTGCGTTCAGAAGGTTAGTTGGGACACCGTTAATGCTCCCTTCTATTCTTATGGAGGCTTCTTGGTCAATTACGCATTATACGGCATGGTTTCTGCTTGCAAAATGGTTAAATTCAGCTAATTCGTATTAACTCTCTGGTTGACATAGGCTTTTTGGATGATCTGGGATCGCTCTTTGCTTTCTGAGAACCCTGCTGGCCGTCCTATTTCGCTACCTGAGACTTTTTCACGGCTAAACGGAGCCCTGTAGACGTACCTTGTTCCTTGTTGTTCGTTACGACTGAGGAAGCTGTTTTTGCGTATATTATTTTGTCTTCCTGAAATTTCGCCATCGCTGATTAAACTCTTGGCCCATTTGGCGTGAGACGATTTTAAAGCAGCCTTTACATAATCGTTGTCATTGATATAAAGAATAATGATATTTATATTATTCAAATCCATGAGAAAGGCGTCTGACTGCATTGGGACTTATGATACATTGGAGATTTAAAAGGAAAATACCCTTATCCATGAATATGTAGAAAATCAGCATGAAGACAGAACCCAACGGAACAAAACAGTGTTGTTCATATGCTTTTAGTATTACTGTAAGAACTTTCAAACAAATCATTTTCCATAAATAACACATGCAGCACACGTTTGGCTGTGTGGCAACTTTCTGAAAAAGTCCTTCTGTTTATCAGCATTTAATGGAAACGCTACATGCACAGAATTATCATCCTCTTTCGACTTTATAGTACGCAGTCAACAGACCACAGGCTGATCAACGGTATAATTAGGCAGCCGACGATCTGAACAGTTGTTATCATACTTCATTGTTTTATGAAATATGTGAATTACCACATCAGCTCTGATCACTATTTCGAGTTTATTATCTTTGGTATAGATGACGGATACGTAACACAGATTATCCACACATTAAGTTACATAAAGTGCGATGGGTAACGGTCTAAGAATAACCAATTTAAGTGTCACCACGTCTGCACAGTATGTTAAATATCCGCAAACCACGAACAGTAATGAAAGCAGAACTTGTTAACTGCAAAAAATAGCTGTATTACCACTGCTCCCTGCCGAGTTACATGCTAAAGTCATATAACTTCACCCAAAACTGATAATAATGAATGCCAAAATAATAGAATCAGGACATCTTATAATCCAGACCTTGCACAACTACCCTTTTAAGATGATAAACGGCTAAATGGGACACTCGTATTCACACGAGGCTAGGAAAGCTCCAGCCCCGAAAACAAATTATGGAAATGATAGCTATGACAACGCAAATAGCTGTAGCAAAAAAGTACACAGAGAGCAAAAGAAATAAAAATTGCGCAAGCTCAGAGGAAAAAAAACAAGACAAATTGGATATGCGCACACGAAATGGACAAAATGTTGCGAAAGCATAACAGTGACAAGCGAGACTGAAGCCAATGACAAGAGAGAGAAATAGAAACTTCATATTACAGAAAGAATATCGCGTAAGTTATATTGAAAAAAATTGCACCCACGGGGCACTAACATGTAGGAGACAGACAACATATAAACTGCCTTCAACAAACACCGTCGGAAAACAAACTTATTTGCTGTTCTATGTATCCATCCGAATTTGCATTTGTGTTGCACTTTTCCGCAATTATTATTTTGTAAGAGGCGTAATATTGACACGGCTATATTCAAACTCTGATTTCGAAAGTTCTTCAATAAACAACAGAGTATAAGTTGCACTTCATACCATCACAACGCTAAGAAAGTGATAATGTAAAGGTTTTCTCGCATCGCCGGATAACTTAAAAGTTTTGAGAAGAAAGTTGAGAGTTTTTCGAATTGTGAATCCATCTGAACCAACTAAAATAAGAGGTGTCAGTTGCTCAGTGGGATTGAGAGCGTTAGAAGTGGACACATTCCATCTGCTGGCACTGTGTGTACTTCTGACCACCGAAGCCGCTTAACTAGATTTGTTTAAGTCGTCGACGACCGCGCTGTACCACTTACCGCAGCAATGGTACGGGCGTGGTGTGGCAATTTGTGCTGTTTTCCGATGTTTAAGATTTTTTAGACTTATTTTCTTCTAGCCCCCAAAGACCGCCGGGAAGGGCGGAAAAAAGGACTCCAAGCCGGTGAAGAAACCCACGGCCAAGAAGGAAGGTGGTGGAAAGGCCAAGAAGAAGAAGTGGTCTAAAGGGAAAGTTAGGGACAAGCTAAACAACATGTGCCTGTTTGACAAGGCAACCTATGATAAGTTCCTTAAGGAGGCTCCAACGTACAAGCCTATCACCCCATCTGAGGTGTCTGTGCGCCTGAAGATCCGTGTGTCGCTCGCTCGCGCAGCACTTAATGAAATGAGAAAGCAAGGTATGTGCATATGATATTCTTACTTTTCCTAGGACTTATCAAAGTCGTCACAGGTCATCATTCCCAAATGACATATGCCAGAGTCACAAAGGCAGAATAATGTACATAACATTTAAAATAAAGCTATTCGGTGCAACAAGAGTGCTTTCCAAAAAACTATAATTGGGCAAAAATAACCACTCGATACAAAATTCTAGGTTCGGCAGAATTTGGCAATCGAAACAGCTGATCTAGTTCTCGTGCCCTACGAGACTGGACATGTTCCAAAGTATCATATGTGGATGAAGTCTGACGAACTCCAACGCTTGACGGCATCCGAGCCGCTTACGCTCGAAGAGGTAGGGTTTCGACCAATTACTTATACTTGATCGAAAAAAAATGCGAGGGCGAGAGGGTATGTAAATTCCAAGAATTTAATATCCCGCAAACTGCGGCGTACCGAAACTTCCATGCAACATTGGCAATGTTTGTCTCACGGTCTTGGTAATATTGCCTCTCCTTCCTGCCGCTTGTAAAGGTTTAGTCTTCAAGCATTGGCCACCTGCTGATAATCCAGATTAGCAGTGTATGCGAGGTGGTGATTGGATGCACCGGCGAAACCTGTGGGTGAGGCGGCGTGTTGAATGCGGCCTCAATCGGTTTCGCAAGACAGACGCGGTCGCGGCAGCATGTCGCTTCCGGCACAGTATCATCATTGAGGAAGTTTTGTGTGTTTGGGGGTCAAATGACTACCAACAGCAGCAATAACAACAGTTTGGTCTTGTAGGCGACGGGGGCTCTGGTGCGTCTCTTATGGCGTTTGCTAGTATTGCCACAAAAGAGGACTGCGGTTAGTGCAGGGATGGGAGGATGCAACTGGCTGCGGTTCGACTTAGGCACCACACTTAAGCGTGAGCGGTTAGCAGTGGAAGGAATAGTGAGTACTTTCCACTATATGCTCTAGTTAGTTATTTTGGAGTCGCTGTTTAGACATTCGCTTTCTCGTGTTGTGCTTGCCCTAACGAATAGTATGTAGCGTGGGTTTTCTAGAGGCGTCTAAATGTTGAACGTGATCACCTGTTTTATTTCCAACTGACTGCTAGTGGGCTTTTGCACAGGCCGGTGTAAGTTTGTCCACTTCACCCGAGACGTTAAGCGAACTTAACCGGTGGTAATCGCGTAATTTCAACAAATGCCCTCAGTAAATGATGGTCAGGTTTGGAGGCAGTTGAGGCAGAGGCATTGGCGTTAACAACTGAGATTATTGATGTCCCGTAGGCGAGTCCTGGCTAAAGCATGGCATCTTAAATGTGATGTGGTGCTGCTGAGGGAGAGGGGTGGTCCGTATCTGTTCTGAACGCGAGGGGGAGCAGACACTGGTTTGACCTTGATCCACGACAGGAAGTAGAGGCTCTACCATCGGGCCGTCGACTGGTTTACAGTCGTCCGCGGTGGGCGTCGCGTAGGAGGTATTCGGCCGTGAAGGTGGGCAGGTTTGGTGAGATGTGACTTTGGTTTGCCTCAAGGCAGCTGAGACAGATTCGTACACCGAGTTCGTGGGTCGATATACCCGACGGGCGAGGCTGCCCACGGCAAGCGTACACCTGTCTTCATTGATCGATTCTTCGCTAAGCCTGCTGTATTTCCATGTGAGTAAGAGCAGAAGAAGAGTCCCTGGTTTAGGCAGGATGTGCAGCCAGTTTATCTGAAGTAAGAACTGGCGGTTCGGCTCATGGTCTTGCCATCGGGCAGAGACTAGGCTCTGGCGTTTTCCCTAGACTAGCCAGGACAACTTTCTGATGAACGGGACAGTTCCCTTAATGCAACGTTTGTCTCACGGTCTTGGTAATATTGCCTCTCCTTCCTGCCGCTTGTAAAGGTTTAGTCTTCAAGCATTGGCCACCTGCTGATAATCCAGATTAGCAGTGTATGCGAGGTGGTGATTGGATGCACCGGCGAAACCTGTGGGTGAGGCGGCGTGTTGAATGCGGCCTCAATCGGTTTCGCAAGACAGACGCGGTCGCGGCAGCATGTCGCTTCCGGCACAGTATCATCATTGAGGAAGTTTTGTGTTTGGGGGTCAAATGACTACCAACAGCAGCAATAACAACAGTTTGGTCTTGTAGGCGACGGGGGCTCTGGTGCGTCTCTTATGGCGTTTGCTAGTATTGCCACAAAAGAGGACTGCGGTTAGTGCAGGGATGGGAGGATGCAACTGGCTGCGGTTCGACTTAGGCACCACACTTAAGCGTGAGCGGTTAGCAGTGGAAGGAATAGTGAGTACTTTCCACTATATGCTCTAGTTAGTTATTTTGGAGTCGCTGTTTAGACATTCGCTTTCTCGTGTTGTGCTTGCCCTAACGAATAGTATGTAGCGTGGGTTTTCTAGAGGCGTCTAAATGTTGAACGTGATCACCTGTTTTATTTCCAACTGACTGCTAGTGGGCTTTGCACAGGCCGGTGTAAGTTTGTCCACTTCACCCGAGACGTTAAGCGAACTTAACCGGTGGTAATCGCGTAATTTCAACAAATGCCCTCAGTAAATGATGGTCAGGTTTGGAGGCAGTTGAGGCAGAGGCATTGGCGTTAACAACTGAGATTATTGATGTCCCGTAGGCGAGTCCTGGCTAAAGCATGGCATCTTAAATGTGATGTGGTGCTGCTGAGGGAGAGGGGTGGTCCGTATCTGTTCTGAACGCGAGGGGGAGCAGACACTGGTTTTGACCTTGATCCACGACAGGAAGTAGAGGCTCTACCATCGGGCCGTCGACTGGTTTACAGTCGTCCGCGGTGGGCGTCGCGTAGGAGGTATTCGGCCGTGAAGGTGGGCAGGTTTGGTGAGATGTGACTTTGGTTTGCCTCAAGGCAGCTGAGACAGATTCGTACACCGAGTTCGTGGGTCGATATACCCGACGGGCGAGGCTGCCCACGGCAAGCGTACACCTGTCTTCATTGATCGATTCTTCGCTAAGCCCTGCTGTATTTCCATGTGAGTAAGAGCAGAAGAAGAGTCCCTGGTTTAGGCAGGATGTGCAGCCAGTTTATCTGAAGTAAGAACTGGCGGTTCGGCTCATGGTCTTGCCATCGTGCAGAGACTAGGCTCTGGCGTTTTCCCTAGACTAGCCAGGACAACTTTCTGATGAACGGGACAGTTCCCTTAATGCAACGTTTGTCTCACGGTCTTGGTAATATTGCCTCTCCTTCCCTGCCGCTTGTAAAGGTTTAGTCTTCAAGCATTGGCCACCCTGCTGATAATCCAGATTAGCAGTGTATGCGAGGTGGTGATTGGATGCACCGGCGAAACCTGTGGGTGAGGCGGCGTGTTGAATGCGGCCTCAATCGGTTTCGCAAGACAGACGCGGTCGCGGCAGCATGTCGCTTCCGGCACAGTATCATCATTGAGGAAGTTTTGTGTGTTTGGGGGTCAAATGACTACCAACAGCAGCAATAACAACAGTTTGGTCTTGTAGGCGACGGGGGCTCTGGTGCGTCTCTTATGGCGTTTGCTAGTATTGCCACAAAAGAGGACTGCGGTTAGTGCAGGGATGGGAGGATGCAACTGGCTGCGGTTCGACTTAGGCACCACACTTAAGCGTGAGCGGTTAGCAGTGGAAGGAATAGTGAGTACTTTCCACTATATGCTCTAGTTAGTTATTTTGGAGTCGCTGTTTAGACATTCGCTTTCTCGTGTTGTGCTTGCCCTAACGAATAGTATGTAGCGTGGGTTTTCTAGAGGCGTCTAAATGTTGAACGTGATCACCTGTTTTATTTCCAACTGACTGCTAGTGGGCTTTGCACAGGCCGGTGTAAGTTTGTCCACTTCACCCGAGACGTTAAGCGAACTTAACCGGTGGTAATCGCGTAATTTCAACAAATGCCCTCAGTAAATGATGGTCAGGTTTGGAGGCAGTTGAGGCAGAGGCATTGGCGTTAACAACTGAGATAATTGATGTCCCGTAGGCGAGTCCTGGCTAAAGCATGGCATCTTAAATGTGATGTGGTGCTGCTGAGGGAGAGGGGTGGTCCGTATCTGTTCTGAACGCGAGGGGGAGCAGACACTGGTTTGACCTTGATCCACGACAGGAAGTAGAGGCTCTACCATCGGGCCGTCGACTGGTTTACAGTCGTCCGCGGTGGGCGTCGCGTAGGAGGTATTCGGCCGTGAAGGTGGGCAGGTTTGGTGAGATGTGACTTTGGTTTGCCTCAAGGCAGCTGAGACAGATTCGTACACCGAGTTCGTGGGTCGATATACCCGACGGGCGAGGCTGCCCACGGCAAGCGTACACCTGTCTTCATTGATCGATTCTTCGCTAAGCCTGCTGTATTTCCATGTGAGTAAGAGCAGAAGAAGAGTCCCTGGTTTAGGCAGGATGTGCAGCCAGTTTATCTGAAGTAAGAACTGGCGGTTCGGCTCATGGTCTTGCCATCGGGCAGAGACTAGGCTCTGGCGTTTTCCCTAGACTAGCCAGGACAACTTTCTGATGAACGGGACAGTTCCCTTAATGCAACGTTTGTCTCACGGTCTTGGTAATATTGCCTCTCCTTCCTGCCGCTTGTAAAGGTTTAGTCTTCAAGCATTGGCCACCTGCTGATAATCCAGATTAGCAGTGTATGCGAGGTGGTGATTGGATGCACCGGCGAAACCTGTGGGTGAGGCGGCGTGTTGAATGCGGCCTCAATCGGTTTCGCAAGACAGACGCGGTCGCGGCAGCATGTCGCTTCCGGCACAGTATCATCATTGAGGAAGTTTTTGTGTTTGGGGGTCAAAATGACTACCAACAGCAGCAATAACAACAGTTTGGTCTTGTAGGCGACGGGGGCTCTGGTGCGTCTCTTATGGCGTTTGCTAGTATTGCCACAAAAGAGGACTGCGGTTAGTGCAGGGATGGGAGGATGCAACTGGCTGCGGTTCGACTTAGGCACCACACTTAAGCGTGAGCGGTTAGCAGTGGAAGGAATAGTGAGTACTTTCCACTATATGCTCTAGTTAGTTATTTTGGAGTCGCTGTTTAGACATTCGCTTTCTCGTGTTGTGCTTGCCCTAACGAATAGTATGTAGCGTGGGTTTTCTAGAGGCGTCTAAATGTTGAACGTGATCACCTGTTTTATTTCCAACTGACTGCTAGTGGGCTTTTGCACAGGCCGGTGTAAGTTTGTCCACTTCACCCGAGACGTTAAGCGAACTTAACCGGTGGTAATCGCGTAATTTCAACAAATGCCCTCAGTAAATGATGGTCAGGTTTGGAGGCAGTTGAGGCAGAGGCATTGGCGTTAACAACTGAGATTATTGATGTCCCGTAGGCGAGTCCTGGCTAAAGCATGGCATCTTAAATGTGATGTGGTGCTGCTGAGGGAGAGGGGTGGTCCGTATCTGTTCTGAACGCGAGGGGGAGCAGACACTGGTTTGACCTTGATCCACGACAGGAAGTAGAGGCTCTACCATCGGGCCGTCGACTGGTTTACAGTCGTCCGCGGTGGGCGTCGCGTAGGAGGTATTCGGCCGTGAAGGTGGGCAGGTTTGGTGAGATGTGACTTTGGTTTGCCTCAAGGCAGCTGGAGACAGATTCGTACACCGAGTTCGTGGGTCGATATACCCGACGGGCGAGGCTGCCCACGGCAAGCGTACACCTGTCTTCATTGATCGATTCTTCGCTAAGCCTGCTGTATTTCCATGTGAGTAAGAGCAGAAGAAGAGTCCCTGGTTTAGGCAGGATGTGCAGCCAGTTTATCTGAAGTAAGAACTGGCGGTTCGGCTCATGGTCTTGCCATCGGGCAGAGACTAGGCTCTGGCGTTTTCCCTAGACTAGCCAGGACAACTTTCTGATGAACGGGACAGTTCCCTTAATGCAACGTTTGTCTCACGGTCTTGGTAATATTGCCTCTCCTTCCTGCCGCTTGTAAAGGTTTAGTCTTCAAGCATTGGCCACCCTGCTGATAATCCAGATTAGCAGTGTATGCGAGGTGGTGATTGGATGCACCGGCGAAACCTGTGGGTGAGGCGGCGTGTTGAATGCGGCCTCAATCGGTTTCGCAAGACAGACGCGGTCGCGGCAGCATGTCGCTTCCGGCACAGTATCATCATTGAGGAAGTTTTGTGTTTGGGGGTCAAATGACTACCAACAGCAGCAATAACAACAGTTTGGTCTTGTAGGCGACGGGGGCTCTGGTGCGTCTCTTATGGCGTTTGCTAGTATTGCCACAAAAAGAGGACTGCGGTTAGTGCAGGGATGGGAGGATGCAACTGGCTGCGGTTCGACTTAGGCACCACACTTAAGCGTGAGCGGTTAGCAGTGGAAGGAATAGTGAGTACTTTCCACTATATGCTCCTAGTTAGTTATTTTTGGAGTCGCTGTTTAGACATTCGCTTTCTCGTGTTGTGCTTGCCCTAACGAATAGTATGTAGCGTGGGTTTTCTAGAGGCGTCTAAATGTTGAACGTGATCACCCTGTTTTATTTCCAACTGACTGCTAGTGGGCTTTTGCACAGGCCGGTGTAAGTTTGTCCACTTCACCCGAGACGTTAAGCGAACTTAACCGGTGGTAATCGCGTAATTTCAACAAATGCCCTCAGTAAATGATGGTCAGGTTTGGAGGCAGTTGAGGCAGAGGCATTGGCGTTAACAACTGAGATTATTGATGTCCCGTAGGCGAGTCCTGGCTAAAGCATGGCATCTTAAATGTGATGTGGTGCTGCTGAGGGAGAGGGGTGGTCCGTATCTGTTCTGAACGCGAGGGGGAGCAGACACTGGTTTGACCTTGATCCACGACAGGAAGTAGAGGCTCTACCATCGGGCCGTCGACTGGTTTACAGTCGTCCGCGGTGGGCGTCGCGTAGGAGGTATTCGGCCGTGAAGGTGGGCAGGTTTGGTGAGATGTGACTTTGGTTTGCCCTCAAGGCAGCTGAGACAGATTCGTACACCGAGTTCGTGGGTCGATATACCCGACGGGCGAGGCTGCCCACGGCAAGCGTACACCTGTCTTCATTGATCGATTCTTCGCTAAGCCTGCTGTATTTCCATGTGAGTAAGAGCAGAAGAAGAGTCCCTGGTTTTAGGCAGGATGTGCAGCCAGTTTATCTGAAGTAAGAACTGGCGGTTCGGCTCATGGTCTTGCCATCGGGCAGAGACTAGGCTCTGGCGTTTTCCCTAGACTAGCCAGGACAACTTTCTGATGAACGGGACAGTTCCCTTAATGCAACGTTTGTCTCACGGTCTTGGTAATATTGCCTCTCCTTCCTGCCGCTTGTAAAGGTTTAGTCTTCAAGCATTGGCCACCTGCTGATAATCCAGATTAGCAGTGTATGCGAGGTGGTGATTGGATGCACCGGCGAAACCTGTGGGTGAGGCGGCGTGTTGAATGCGGCCTCAATCGGTTTCGCAAGACAGACGCGGTCGCGGCAGCATGTCGCTTCCGGCACAGTATCATCATTGAGGAAGTTTTGTGTGTTTGGGGGTCAAATGACTACCAACAGCAGCAATAACAACAGTTTGGTCTTGTAGGCGACGGGGGCTCTGGTGCGTCTCTTATGGCGTTTTGCTAGTATTGCCACAAAAAGAGGACTGCGGTTAGTGCAGGGATGGGAGGATGCAACTGGCTGCGGTTCGACTTAGGCACCACACTTAAGCGTGAGCGGTTAGCAGTGGAAGGAATAGTGAGTACTTTCCACTATATGCTCTAGTTAGTTATTTTGGAGTCGCTGTTTAGACATTCGCTTTCTCGTGTTGTGCTTGCCCTAACGAATAGTATGTAGCGTGGGTTTTCTAGAGGCGTCTAAATGTTGAACGTGATCACCTGTTTTATTTCCAACTGACTGCTAGTGGGCTTTGCACAGGCCGGTGTAAGTTTGTCCACTTCACCCGAGACGTTAAGCGAACTTAACCGGTGGTAATCGCGTAATTTCAACAAATGCCCTCAGTAAATGATGGTCAGGTTTGGAGGCAGTTGAGGCAGAGGCATTGGCGTTAACAACTGAGATTATTGATGTCCCGTAGGCGAGTCCTGGCTAAAGCATGGCATCTTAAATGTGATGTGGTGCTGCTGAGGGAGAGGGGTGGTCCGTATCTGTTCTGAACGCGAGGGGGAGCAGACACTGGTTTGACCTTGATCCACGACAGGAAGTAGAGGCTCTACCATCGGGCCGTCGACTGGTTTACAGTCGTCCGCGGTGGGCGTCGCGTAGGAGGTATTCGGCCGTGAAGGTGGGCAGGTTTGGTGAGATGTGACTTTGGTTTTGCCTCAAGGCAGCTGAGACAGATTCGTACACCGAGTTCGTGGGTCGATATACCCGACGGGCGAGGCTGCCCACGGCAAGCGTACACCTGTCTTCATTGATCGATTCTTCGCTAAGCCTGCTGTATTTCCATGTGAGTAAGAGCAGAAGAAGAGTCCCTGGTTTTAGGCAGGATGTGCAGCCAGTTTATCTGAAGTAAGAACTGGCGGTTCGGCTCATGGTCTTGCCATCGGGCAGAGACTAGGCTCTGGCGTTTTCCCTAGACTAGCCAGGACAACTTTCTGATGAACGGGACAGTTCCCTTAATGCAACGTTTGTCTCACGGTCTTGGTAATATTGCCTCTCCTTCCTGCCGCTTGTAAAGGTTTAGTCTTCAAGCATTGGCCACCTGCTGATAATCCAGATTAGCAGTGTATGCGAGGTGGTGATTGGATGCACCGGCGAAACCTGTGGGTGAGGCGGCGTGTTGAATGCGGCCTCAATCGGTTTCGCAAGACAGACGCGGTCGCGGCAGCATGTCGCTTCCGGCACAGTATCATCATTGAGGAAGTTTTTGTGTTTGGGGGTCAAAATGACTACCAACAGCAGCAATAACAACAGTTTGGTCTTGTAGGCGACGGGGGCTCTGGTGCGTCTCTTATGGCGTTTGCTAGTATTGCCACAAAAAGAGGACTGCGGTTAGTGCAGGGATGGGAGGATGCAACTGGCTGCGGTTCGACTTAGGCACCACACTTAAGCGTGAGCGGTTAGCAGTGGAAGGAATAGTGAGTACTTTCCACTATATGCTCTAGTTAGTTATTTTGGAGTCGCTGTTTTAGACATTCGCTTTCTCGTGTTGTGCTTGCCCCTAACGAATAGTATGTAGCGTGGGTTTTCTAGAGGCGTCTAAATGTTGAACGTGATCACCTGTTTTATTTCCAACTGACTGCTAGTGGGCTTTTGCACAGGCCGGTGTAAGTTTGTCCACTTCACCCGAGACGTTAAGCGAACTTAACCGGTGGTAATCGCGTAATTTCAACAAATGCCCTCAGTAAATGATGGTCAGGTTTGGAGGCAGTTGAGGCAGAGGCATTGGCGTTAACAACTGAGATTATTGATGTCCCGTAGGCGAGTCCTGGCTAAAGCATGGCATCTTAAATGTGATGTGGTGCTGCTGAGGGAGAGGGTGGTCCGTATCTGTTCTGAACGCGAGGGGAGCAGACACTGGTTTGACCTTGATCCACGACAGGAAGTAGAGGCTCTACCATCGGGCCGTCGACTGGTTTACAGTCGTCCGCGGTGGGCGTCGCGTAGGAGGTATTCGGCCGTGAAGGTGGGCAGGTTTGGTGAGATGTGACTTTGGTTTGCCTCAAGGCAGCTGAGACAGATTCGTACACCGAGTTCGTGGGTCGATATACCCGACGGGCGAGGCTGCCCACGGCAAGCGTACACCTGTCTTCATTGATCGATTCTTCGCTAAGCCTGCTGTATTTCCATGTGAGTAAGAGCAGAAGAAGAGTCCCTGGTTTAGGCAGGATGTGCAGCCAGTTTATCTGAAGTAAGAACTGGCGGTTCGGCTCATGGTCTTTGCCATCGGGCAGAGACTAGGCTCTGGCGTTTTCCCCTAGACTAGCCAGGACAACTTTCTGATGAACGGGACAGTTCCCCTTTAATGCAACGTTTGTCTCACGGTCTTGGTAATATTGCCTCTCCTTCCTGCCGCTTGTAAAGGTTTAGTCTTCAAGCATTGGCCACCCTGCTGATAATCCAGATTAGCAGTGTATGCGAGGTGGTGATTGGATGCACCGGCGAAACCTGTGGGTGAGGCGGCGTGTTGAATGCGGCCCTCAATCGGTTTCGCAAGACAGACGCGGTCGCGGCAGCATGTCGCTCCGGCACAGTATCATCATTGAGGAAGTTTTGTGTGTTTGGGGGTCAAATGACTACCAACAGCAGCAATAACAACAGTTTGGTCTTGTAGGCGACGGCTCTGGTGCGTCTCTTATGGCGTTTGCTAGTATTGCCACAAAAGAGGACTGCGGTTAGTGCAGGGATGGGAGGATGCAACTGGCTGCGGTTCGACTTAGGCACCACACTTAAGCGTGAGCGGTTAGCAGTGGAAGGAATAGTGAGTACTTTCCACTATATGCTCTAGTTAGTTATTTTGGAGTCGCTGTTTTAGACATTCGCTTTCTCGTGTTGTGCTTGCCCCCCAACGAATAGTATGTAGCGTGGGTTTTCTAGAGGCGTCTAAAATGTTGAACGTGATCACCCGTTTTATTTCCAACTGACTGCTAGTGGGCTTTTGCACAGGCCGGTGTAAGTTTGTCCACTTCACCCGAGACGTTAAGCGAACTTAACCGGTGGTAATCGCGTAATTTCAACAAATGCCCTCAGTAAATGATGGTCAGGTTTGGAGGCAGTTGAGGCAGAGGCATTGGCGTTAACAACTGAGATTATTGATGTCCCGTAGGCGAGTCCTGGCTAAAAGCATGGCATCTTAAATGTGATGTGGTGCTGCTGAGGGAGAGGGTGGTCCGTATCTGTTCTGAACGCGAGGGGAGCAGACACTGGTTTGACCTTGATCCACGACAGGAAGTAGAGGCTCTACCATCGGGCCGTCGACTGGTTTACAGTCGTCCGCGGTGGGCGTCGCGTAGGAGGTATTCGGCCGTGAAGGTGGGCAGGTTTGGTGAGATGTGACTTTGGTTTGCCTCAAGCGCAGCTGGAGACAGATTCGTACACCGAGTTCGTGGGTCGATATACCCGACGGGCGAGGCTGCCCACGGCAAGCGTACACCTGTCTTCATTGATCGATTCTTCGCTAAGCCTGCTGCATTTCCATGTGAGTAAGAGCAGAAGAAGAGTCCCTGGTTTAGGCAGGATGTGCAGCCAGTTTATCTGAAGTAAGAACTGGCGGTTCGGCTCATGGTCTTGCCATCGGGCAGAGACTAGGCTCTGGCGTTTTCCCCTAGACTAGCCAGGACAACTTTCTCGATGAACGGGACAGTTCCCTTAATGCAAACGTTTGTCTCACGGTCTTGCAGTATTGCCTCCCTTCCTGCCGCTTGTAAAGGTTTAGTCTTCAAGCATTGGCCACCTGCTGATAATCCAGATTAGCAGTGTATGCGAGGTGGTGATTGGATGCACCGGCGAAACCTGTGGGTGAGGCGGCGTGTTGAATGCGGCCTCAATCGGTTTCGCAAGACAGACGCGGTCGCGGCAGCATGTCGCTTCCGGCACAGTATCATCATTGAGGAAGTTTTTGTGTTTGGGGGTCAGAATGACTACCAACAGCAGCAATAACAACAGTTTGGTCTTGTAGGCGACGGGGGCTCTGGTGCGTCTCTTATGGCGTTTGCTAGTATTGCCACAAAAAGAGGACTGCGGTTAGTGCAGGGATGGGAGGATGCAACTGGCTGCGGTTCGACTTAGGCACCACCCTTAAGCGTGAGCGGTTAGCAGTGGAAGGAATAGTGAGTACTCTTCCACTCATATGCTCTAGTTAGTTATTTTGGAGTCGCTGTTTTAGACATTCGCTTTCTCGTGTTGTGCTTGCCCTAACGAATAGTATGTAGCGTGGGTTTTCTAGAGGCGTCTAAATGTTGAACGTGATCACCTGTTTTATTTCCAACTGACTGCTAGTGGTTTTGCACAAGCCGGTGTAAGTTTGTCCACTTCACCCGAGACGTTAAGCGAACTTAACCGGTGGTAATCGCGTAATTTCAACAAATGCCCTCAGTAAATGATGGTCAGGTTTGGAGGCAGTTGAGGCAGAGGCATTGGCGTTAACAACTGAGATTATTGATGTCCCGTAGGCGAGTCCTGGCTAAAGCATGGCATCTTAAATGTGATGTGGTGCTGCTGAGGGAGAGGGGTGGTCCGTATCTGTTCTGAACGCGAGGGGGAGCAGACACTGGTTTGACCTTGATCCACGACAGGAAGTAGAGGCTCTACCATCGGGCCGTCGACTGGTTTACAGTCGTCCGCGGTGGGCGTCGCGTAGGAGGTATTCGGCCGTGAAGGTGGGCAGGTTTGGTGAGATGTGACTTTGGTTTGCCTCAAGGCAGCTGAGACAGATTCGTACACCGAGTTCGTGGGTCGATATACCCGACGGGCGAGGCTGCCCACGGCAAGCGTACACCTGTCTTCATTGATCGATTCTTCGCTAAGCCTGCTGTATTTCCATGTGAGTAAGAGCAGAAGAAGAGTCCCTGGTTTAGGCAGGATGTGCAGCCAGTTTATCTGAAGTAAGAACTGGCGGTTCGGCTCATGGTCTTGCCATCGGGCAGAGACTAGGCTCTGGCGTTTTTCCCCTAGACTAGCCAGGACAACTTTCTGATGAACGGGACAGTTCCCTTTAATGCAACGTTTGTCTCACGGTCTTGGTAATATTGCCTCTCCTTCCTGCCGCTTGTAAAGGTTTAGTCTTCAAGCATTGGCCACCTGCTGATAATCCAGATTAGCAGTGTATGCGAGGTGGTGATTGGATGCACCGGCGAAACCTGTGGGTGAGGCGGCGTGTTGAATGCGGCCTCAATCGGTTTCGCAAGACAGACGCGGTCGCGGCAGCATGTCGCTTCCGGCACAGTATCATCATTGAGGAAGTTTTGTGTTTGGGGGTCAAATGACTACCAACAGCAGCAATAACAACAGTTTGGTCTTGTAGGCGACGGGGGCTCTGGTGCGTCTCTTATGGCGTTTGCTAGTATTGCCACAAAAGAGGACTGCGGTTAGTGCAGGGATGGGAGGATGCAACTGGCTGCGGTTCGACTTAGGCACCACACTTAAGCGTGAGCGGTTAGCAGTGGAAGGAATAGTGAGTACTTTCCACTATATGCTCTAGTTAGTTATTTTGGAGTCGCTGTTTAGACATTCGCTTTCTCGTGTTGTGCTTGCCCTAACGAATAGTATGTAGCGTGGGTTTTCTAGAGGCGTCTAAATGTTGAACGTGATCACCTGTTTTATTTCCAACTGACTGCTAGTGGGCTTTGCACAGGCCGGTGTAAGTTTGTCCACTTCACCCGAGACGTTAAGCGAACTTAACCGGTGGTAATCGCGTAATTTCAACAAATGCCCTCAGTAAATGATGGTCAGGTTTGGAGGCAGTTGAGGCAGAGGCATTGGCGTTAACAACTGAGATTATTGATGTCCCGTAGGCGAGTCCTGGCTAAAGCATGGCATCTTAAATGTGATGTGGTGCTGCTGAGGGAGAGGGTGGTCCGTATCTGTTCTGAACGCGAGGGGAGCAGACACTGGTTTGACCTTGATCCACGACAGGAAGTAGAGGCTCTACCATCGGGCCGTCGACTGGTTTACAGTCGTCCGCGGTGGGCGTCGCGTAGGAGGTATTCGGCCGTGAAGGTGGGCAGGTTTGGTGAGATGTGACTTTGGTTTGCCTCAAGGCAGCTGAGACAGATTCGTACACCGAGTTCGTGGGTCGATATACCCGACGGGCGAGGCTGCCCACGGCAAGCGTACACCTGTCTTCATTGATCGATTCTTCGCTAAGCCTGCTGTATTTCCATGTGAGTAAGAGCAGAAGAAGAGTCCCTGGTTTTAGGCAGGATGTGCAGCCAGTTTATCTGAAGTAAGAACTGGCGGTTCGGCTCATGGTCTTGCCATCGGGCAGAGACTAGGCTCTGGCGTTTTCCCTAGACTAGCCAGGACAACTTTCTGATGAACGGGACAGTTCCCTTAATGCAACGTTTGTCTCACGGTCTTGGTAATATTGCCTCTCCTTCCTGCCGCTTGTAAAGGTTTAGTCTTCAAGCATTGGCCACCTGCTGATAATCCAGATTAGCAGTGTATGCAAGGTGGTGATTGGATGCACCGGTGAAACCTGTGGGTGAGGCGGCGTGTTGAATGCGGCCTCAATCGGTTTCGCAAGACAGACGCGGTCGCGGCAGCATGTCGCTTCCGGCACAGTATCATCATTGAGGAAGTTTTTGTGTTTGGGGGTCAAATGACTACCAACAGCAGCAATAACAACAGTTTGGTTTTGTTGGCGACGGGGGCTCTGGTGCGTCTCTTATGGCTTTTGCTAGTATTGCCACAAAAGAGGACTGCGGTTAGTGCAGGGATGGGAGGATGCAACTGGCTGCGGTTCGACTTAGGTACCACACTCTTAAGCGTGAGCGGTTAGCGGTGGAAGGAATAGTGAGTACTTTCCACTATATGCTCTAGTTAGTTATTTTGGAGTCGCTGTTTAGACATTCGCTTTCTCGTGTTGTGCTTGCCCCAACGAATAGTATGTAGCGTGGGTTTTCTAGAGGCGTCTAAATGTTGAACGTGATCACCTGTTTTATTTCCAACTGACTGCTAGTGGGCTTTTCACAGGCCGGTGTAAGTTTGTCCACTTCACCCGAGACGTTAAGCGAACTTAACCGGTGGTAATCGCGTAATTTCAACAAATGCCCTCAGTAAATGATGGTCAGGTTTGGAGGCAGTTGAGGCAGAGGCATTGGCGTTAACAACTGAGATTATTGATGTCCCGTTGGCGAGTCCTGGCTAAAGCATGGCATCTTAAATGTGATGTGGTGCTGCTGAGGGAGAGGGGCGATCCGTATCTGTTCTTAGTGCGAGGAGGAGCAGACACTGGTTTGACCTTGATCCACGACAGGAAGTAGAGGCTCTACCATCGGGCCGTCGACTGGTTTACAGTCGTCCGCGGTGGGCGTCGCGTAGGAGGTATTCGGCCGTGAAGGTGGGCAGGTTTGGTGAGATGTGACTTTGGTTTGCCTCAAGGCAGCTGAGACAGATTCGTACACCGAGTTCGTGGGTCGATATACCCGACGGGCGAGGCTGCCCACGGCAAGCGTACACCTGTCTTCATTGATCGATTCTTCGCTAAGCCTGCTGTATTTCCATGTGAGTAAGAGCAGAAGAAGAGTCCCTGGTTTAGGCAGGATGTGCAGCCAGTTTATCTGAAGTAAGAACTGGCGGTTCGGCTCATGGTCTTGCCATCGGGCAGAGACTAGGCTCTGGCGTTTTCCCTAGACTAGCCAGGACAACTTTCTGATGAACGGGGCAGTTCCCTTAATGCAACGTTTGTCTCACGGTCTTGGTAATATGGCCTCTCCTTCCTGCCGCTTGTAAAGGTTTAGTCTTCAAGCATTGTCCACCTGCTGATAATCCAGATTAGCAGTGTATGCGAGGTGGTGATTGGATGCACCGGCGAAACCTGTGGGTGAGGCGGCGTGTTGAATGCGGCCTCAATCGGTTTCGCAAGACAGACGCGGTCGCGGCAGCATGTCGCTTCCGGCACAGTATCATCATTGAGGAAGTTTTGTGTGTTTGGGGGTCAAATGACTACCAACAGCAGCAATAACAACAGTTTGGTCTTGTTGGCGATGGGGGCTGTGGTGCGTCTCATATGGCGTTTGCTAGTATTGCCACAAAAGAGGACTGCGGTTAGTGCAGGGATGGGAGGATGCAACTGGCTGCGGTTCGACTTAGGCACCACACTTAAGCGTGAGCGGTTAGTGGTGGAAGGAATAGTGAGTACTTTCCACTATATGCTCTAGTTAGTTATTTTGGAGTCGCTGTTTGGACATCCGCTTTCTCGTGTTGTGCTTGCCGCAACGAATAGTATGTAGCGTGGGTTTTCTAGAGGCGTCTAAATGTTGAACGTGATCACCTGTTTTATTTCCAACTGACTGCTAGTGGGCTTTTGCACAGGCCGGTGTAAGTTTGTCCACTTCACCCGAGACGTTAAGCGAAGCTAACCGGTGGTAATCGCGTAATTTCAACAAATGCCCTCAGTAAATGATGGTCAGGTTTGGAGGCAGTTGAGGCAGAGGCATTGGCGTTAACAACTGAGATTATTGATGTCCCGTAGGCGAGTCCTGGCTAAAGCATGGCATCTTAAATGTGATGTGGTGCTGCTGAGGGAGAGGGGTGGTCCGTATCTGTTCTGAACGCGAGGGGGAGCAGACACTGGTTTGACCTTGATCCACGACAGGAAGTAGAGGCTCTACCATCGGGCCGTCGACTGGTTTACAGTCGTCCGCGGTGGGCGTCGCGTAGGAGGTATTCGGCCGTGAAGGTGGGCAGGTTTGGTGAGATGTGACTTTGGTTTGCCTCAAGGCAGCTGAGACAGATTCGTACACCGAGTTCGTGGGTCGATATACCCGACGGGCGAGGCTGCCCACGGCAAGCGTACAC